>CACVCL010020598.1:0-79973 GCA_902729485.2 Mus minutoides | reverse complement strand
GAGTTTATATGTCTTCAGAGTGTAAGTATCTCATACTCCTGGCTCATGTGAAATGATGTGAATCTTTAGTGACTGTGTTGTTATTCAGTAAACAGTGTTTTCCCCTCTTACCTGTTTTAGTTTATCCAACTGCTAAGGTATACTAAGTATTGAGTACGTTGTTGTTTTATTGGACTTAGAAAAGAATATAAGGGTAACGGTGCCTGCTATCAGAGGAACTCAATGTCACTGGTGGGTCATGTAAAATCTTTTGGCTTACTTTTACAGGTTTCCATACTGAAATTATTGGAGGGCGAGAAGTACAGCCGCATTCCAGGCCATTTATGGCTTCCATCCAGTACCACAGCAAGCATATTTGTGGCGGAGTCCTGATCCATCCGCAGTGGGTGCTAACAGCCGCCCACTGCTACTCTTGGTGAGTCCCCTGTGCTTTTCCATGTACGGGGTTGTCTATGTCCAGATGAAGAACACACATAGGATAAACTCTAGACAATGGAATAAGTACAGTGAGATTAACAAAGGCGAGAAGAGGACAATTAAACCAATCTACTCTCATATGTCATTGAAATTGCATGTATCGTTTATCTCTGGAATATTTCATGTAATGTTTGCAATGGCAGTGGACCCCAAGCAACTGAAATTGCTGAGAGGAAGCCTGAGGCCAAGGGGAAGTTACTGTCTCTTATTTGGTGGACTTTTGAGAACTGGTGTTTCTATTTAGGTATTTCAGAATATTTGACACATTTAGTAAGCAGAGATATATTACAGAGGATACTGTGAGTGTGTACCCTGGTGCTGGATTTGCAGATTCCTCACTTCCTCAGCCTTACCCTTCACCGCAGAATTCCAAGGCCCACGCTTTGGAAATCACAGCAGTAAGAAGGAGGCACTTCCTGAGGTTGGGGGAGCAGTTACCGAAGGTTTATAAAACGTGAAGCAGGACAGAATATTAGTCTTCAGGATACTGAAAGAGAAGATTTCCAGACTGTGGAGGAAAACCTCCAAGTCCCTTTCAGCTTAAGATGAAGTATAAAATCTATCTCAAGTTGCTGCAAAGATAGCCAGTAGACCCCTGATGTAGCATTCACTTGAGTATTCTGATTTTGTTTCTTCTGTTTCCATATTTGCTTTTTAAAGCTTGGCTCCCGGTTCTTTTTTCCTTACAACAGTATAGTGTTTCACTAAAGAACTTACTTGAGGGACTGGAGAGATGGCTCGGTGCTTGAGAGTGCTTACCGCTCTTATAGAAAACCAGGGTTTGATCCCCAGGACCGAAATGGTGGTTCACAACCATCAGCTAACTCTAGTTACAGGTATCCAATGCCAACGCCCTCTTCTGATCTCTGCATTTACCATGCATGCATGTGGCACACAAACATACATATAAGCAAAAACTCACAAAATAAAGTGAATAAAAGCAATAAAAAAATACAGGCTTGGCTTCATATGCTTTTAATCTCAGTACTCAGGAAGCAGAGGCAGGCAATCTGTGTGAGTTCGAGGCTAGCCTGGTCTACATACTGAGCTCCAGATTAGCCAAGGATTGATAAGCACTGTCTAATAAATATATAAATACATCTACATACACATATGCATATATATATATATATGTGTATATATATATATATATATATATATATATATATATATATATATATATAAAATTGTTATATATACATCAAAACTAGCTAAACAAAACAACTGACTTGCTTCTCCTTGCTTTGGGTAGTGTATGGTTGTGCCATTTTAATGGAACCATGTTGGACACTCAGCATCCTGAAAATAGGGAAATGACACCCTTTCTGTTCCTACAGAGTGAGTTGCTGGATTCCACCATCATATCCTCACCCACCCTTGCACCTCCTCCCCCACCCACACAGACTTCTCTCCTGGTCTCCGCAGCACTAGAGAATTCCATTCAAGGCGAAGTTCATTCGTGCCTCTCCAAATACATGCTCACTCACAGCTCCCCAGACATGGAGCTAAGTGTAGAGACACTCAACAAATATGGTGGAAAGCGGAAGTGAAGGAGAGGATTTGGGTTGGGGGCTAAGTGTGAAATGTGGCATATGATGTATGAAGCTCCAGCAGGAAAGTGATAATATTAATTATTTTTTAATTGCCTAGAAGATTCAATTCAGGAAAAGCACATTTCCAAATTGGAAGAAGCAGATAGTTTTAAAATATATTATTATTATTATTATTATTATTATTATTATTATTATTGAAAGGGGAGGGAGGAAAGAAGGGAGGGAGGGAGGGAGGGAGGGAGGGAGGGAGGGAGGACTGAAGTGTGGTCTTGGTGTTTTACAAAAAGGCCTTGGAGTTTTAAAAAAAAATCTTGCTAAATATTATTTTAAATGGCTGGCATATAAACAACTCTGAAATATGTGGATCGAATTTCCTCCAAGGGAGATTTGGGTGTAAAAATGTAGGCAGATCACTGCTTGGAAAAATATTAAGTCTTATGAAATTCAAAATATTTATGAAACAGTTCAATGGTGGCTTCCCACAAATGTACTCAAAGGCTCCTGAGGGAACAGTTTACCAAGCCAGGCCTCCCTTTCAGCACAGTGAAAGAGTGAGCCAATTTAGGGAGGAAATCTCTCTCTCTCTCTCTCTCTCTCTCTCTCTCTCTCTCTCTCTCTCTCTCTCTCTCCACCCATGTACTCTATTCCTCCCTCCGTGTCTTGTCGGTTATCCATGATAGCACTCTGAAGGCCAGGCGGAAAGATCTCTACTTGGAGGCTAGCCTGGAACACCTAGCAAGTCCCTGTCTACAAAGAAAGAAAGGCAGAGGAAATACAGTAAGAAAAAAAAACCCACTTTTGCATAATTTACTTTGGTCAAAAGCAAACCTCTTACCGCTGTGCCGCCCTCCTTCCTCGAGTCTCCTCTCTCCTGCCTAAGCAAAGGACCCTTCCCACACACTTCCAGCTTCAAAGGCAAATGAATGGAACTGTTTCTTATTTTATTGTTTTGGTGCTTGAACCCTTGGGGGAATTGAACCAGACGCCTTGTGCCTGCTAGGCAAGAGGTCCACTACTATACCCCATGCCCAAATCAAGAGCTTTTACCCTGCCTGGATGTACATCCCATAGCCTCCACCTATTACGTTCTTGAGTTCAATTTACCTGAACCATCAACCAGCTGACCACATGGTCCAGCTGGGTGATCTCAATTCAGCTGTCCCCCTGGGCCGGAGCTCCCAAGTCCTTTGGTAGATCGTTGCCACGCCAGCCCCACACAATGACCATCCACCCCATGGTCAACCACCACAACACCCATTTCCCAGGTAGAAACAAAAGTCTAAAAGCTTATAATTAACGAATCAGATTTATGTATCAATAAATTCTCAACTTACAAGATGCCAATATAATAATTTCAGAACCAATTGAAAATTATAAAAGCTTTATCCCAATTATTCTAACCTTATGATATCGTAACTACCTGTGGCTGGTTAAAGCCACACTCGCGTCCATCTCCATCTTGACCTTCCTCCTTCCCTTAGAGGCTCTCTCTCCCTGTAACTCTTAGCTCCGCCTCCCTTCCCCCTGTCCAATCACAGGCCTGCTGCTGCTCTAATTTTTTTTAATGTGATTGGACAGGAAAAAATCCTGTCACCTGAACCTCTACTTCCTTGTCCGTAAAATGAGCATCGTCTTCATAGGTAGCTCACTGGGCTGCTGCTTTGGTGAAGGAAAAGTATGAAAAGCATAGCGCAGAATGCAAGACCTTAACAAACGTTATCAACTGTATTGTCATTGTGGCCTTACATGGCAATAAGCTGCAGTGAACGTAATGGTCTTCTTGTATGGATGATGGGACAAGACTGGGCGTATTTTGCTTTCTGGCAGCCAGCAACTTTTCTCTGTGTGAGCAAAGAGGGATTCCAAGACATTGGAACCCTGCCTTTGATGCCAGACCTCAGGAACGGCTTTCAGCAGGAGCTCTGCTCAGCGTCAAGATAAGCTGGCCAAAGAAGCAAGATATTAGAGAAGCAAAGAAAAGAGGGAGGGAGAGAGGCAGGCAGGCAACACGGAAACAACACTATACTCTGGATATAAACCCAGGGTTTGGGTCCTGTATCCTCTCTGTGTGAGATGGGTCACTTCGAACCAGTCAGAGGTCTAATGAGACAAATGCAGCCCAGTGGCTTTTATACCGAGAAGAGCATTGTTGGGCCCCATTGAGGTAATATTGGCAGTAGTCTTCAGCAGAGAATGAAAGAAAAAACATACTATTAGCAATACTGTGCTTCTACTCCAGATGTAGTTCCATCACTGGAGGACAGTCAGGGTAGGACTTAGGAAACTCTATACAAATCTCTCCATATGGGTAAGGCCACTCCTAGAAATACTCTCTGATGTACAAATTTATGAGCCTGACACTATTACTTCTTTTCTGTGCAAATTCATATCTGGATTCAAATAAGGAGAAGGATCAAGTGAGAGGATTCATTAAGTAAAGGTGCTTATTATGAAGCTGCCTGACCACCTGAGAGCTGACTCCCGAAAGTTGTCCTCTGACCTCTGTACATACACCATAGTACATATGTGTGTGTGTGCACGCGTGCACTTGTGTGTGTTTGTGAGTGTGTAAAGGTTTTTTTGTTTGTTTGCTTTTGGTTTTGGGGGGGTTGTTTGTTTTGTTTTGTTTTGTTTTTAGAGAGACAGAATCAGACAAGTGGTGGTGAGGACTCCTTTAATTGCAGGACTCAGGAGACAGAGGCAAGTGAGTATCTGTGAGTTTGAGACCAGCCTGGTCTACAAAGTGAGTTCTAAGACTGTTACACAGAGAAGCCCTATCTCAAAAAACAAAACAAAACAACAAAAACTCTGTCTCAAAACAAACAAACAAACAACAGACAACTAAATAAAACCAAAGGAAAAAGAGAATTCTAGAACTCAGGTAATTTCATTTATTCCATGGGCAGAAAACCTGACCATGGTGGGACAGTTGAAAATCAAAGAACATAGTCATCCACTTTGGGTTAGTTAGCCTGTCCCTGCAGAGACAAAATTAACCAAAACATTTCAAGGTCACTAGCTAGTCAAAGAACTGGGTAACAAACAGCTAATGAGCACCTGAAATCTCAGCCATCTCCCTTCACCGGAGTCTACCTTCCACAGCAGTGTTTGGCCCTCACATCTGTCAGTCAACCCGTCTGTCTGTGGGAGAGTGGCTACAGACACGCCCACTTTCCTGGTAGCCTGTTGCTCCTGGGGATTTTGGCTCGTCCTCATCCTCCAGAGTTTTGGGTTAGTAGGCATGTTGGATTTGAATTCGAATCAATCCTAGGAAATCCAATCCACACCCCCTGAGAAATTCCATCCCCGTTCTGATTTTGCAATAGGCAAACTTTTCAACAAATAGAGCTGGAATTCCCAAAATAAGCTCTTTTGGTAGAAACCAAGAAGTGGTAATTGCAGGCAGTCACAGGTCTGCTGTGTGTGTTTCCTCCCACAGCAGGTCTGGGCACAGGCTTGAAGCCCAAAAAAGCCATCCCTTCCATTTGCTCTGTACTCCTGTGCCCGCTCCTGATGTTAAGAATACAAATCTATGTGTGTAAGTGTATGTATCTCTTCTGTATCCTACCTCCATCTTTTTTTCCAGTAACAAAAGATAAAGAGTTTCATTTTAAGGCGAGGCTATGTAACCAGTTGAGTTACAGAAAAATTTGTAATAATCCTGCCTTTGTTTCTCATGGTGAAGACTGTACTGGCATGTTTCTTCTTTTCTTGTTCGTGTGTGTGTGTGTGTGTGTGTGTGTGTGTGAGAGAGAGAGAGAGAGAGAGAGAGAGAGAGAGAGAGAGAGAGAGTGTGTATACAGGACTGTGTGCATGGTAGACAAGCACCCTACCACTAGGCTACATTTCTCTGTCATTTTCAGCACCTTCCTTGTTTTCAAAAAGTATTTCAAGTGGGTTTTTGGAAGTACACTGTGTACAAATGGTTTCAACAGGTTCCCAAAACTCCCCAAAACAAAATCATTTCTATTTTCACCTCCGACTATGAAAGTGCTCCAGTGTCTTCGGTTGCTATGTAACAGGCCCACGCTACCTAAAAGGAATCTCCTCATTCCCCACCTTGTCACCTAAGCACCTAACACTGTTGGACAGATGCAAAGGCTCTAGTAACAGAGCACACGGACAGAGATCATCTGCCGGGGCCTCCATCATGGAGTCTGTCCTTGGTCCTCCATGCACGTGGCTCTGCATCATCTCCCGCTCTGACTGGAAGGTCCAGCCATCACCGTGTTCCCTCCATTTTCTTTGCCCCTTCAGGTTTCCCAGAGGCCACTCTCCCACCGTGGTTTTAGGAGCACATTCTCTTTCCAAGAATGAACCCATGAAACAGACATTTGAAATTAAAAAATTCATCCCATTCTCACGATTTCAGCAGGGTTCCGCATCACATGACATCATGCTGATAAAGGTAGGTCGATTTGCCTCCTTCAGTCCCTTCAATATTCTCACACAGGATCGATCAGTTAATTAACCACTGAGGAAATTTCGGTAGCACCCTCCCATGTTTGTGGTGACTGAAATATTCTATGAAGGCTCACGTTATCCCATATCCTCTCCTGAAAGAAAAGAATCATAAATGCATATGTTTATACAAGAGAAGCCAACACTACCGCTCATTATAGAGAAGAGCAGCAAGTCAGCAGGCCCAAGGATCCACAGGAAATACTTTTCCCCCTAATGCTTTTTACATTAGCAACTGAAAACGACAACAGTTGTTTATGTAACCAAGCCAAGTATGTAACAACCAAGTGACTTCAGGGAACAAGAACTAAGTTAAAATTCAGTCTAGACCACACTTTGTCCAGTCCAAATGTAGTCTAGACCATATTCCAGAGGCCTATCCAGCAGGAAACAGCCCAGCCCACAAAGTCAGGACCTATACATGTCAGTCTATAAAAAAACATCCAACGCAGGGCAAAGGCCAGTTTGCTCCAGACAGGGTGGAACTCCTTCTCTATAAGCTCCCCTCCCCAAACACCAGTGATCTCCATGGAGAATGGAAAGCACATTCAGAAAAAAACAACAGTCAAAACTACAGCATCGGACCATTATCAAGAGGGAGGGACACCTCCCTGAGGCAGAGGGACCACACACCCAATGAGGTCTTATTACAGAAAAAGGCTGGGGAAGAATAATTTACCTATTTTTTTTTAATCATTTAGCTTCACACCGCTGCAAAACTGAACAAGCATGTCCAACTGCTTCACCTGGGATCCAAAAACTATATTAGAGATGGGACCAAATGCCAGGTTACTGGCTGGGGAGCCACCAAGCCAGATCTGTTAACCGCCTCTGATACTCTGCGAGAAGTCACTGTTACCATCATAAGTAGAAAACGCTGTAACAGCCAAAGCTACTACAACCACAAACCTGTTATAACCAAGGACATGATATGTGCAGGGGATGCCAGAGGCCAAAAGGATTCCTGCAAGGCAAGCATCCTTAACTGGTCCTCATATTTGAAAGCCAACTCTTGGACTAAAAGGCCACAGCATCTCCTCTAGGAGTGTGCTTCACTTCTGAGAGAATTCTGCTGTGTTCTTTGTTAAAGTGCTTCCTCTGAAGTCACGCCAGTCAGCAAATGGTCACAGCCACAACATCATCTTCAAATGTGCATGACATTTCAAATGAGAATGACAGATTCAAACTAAAATGGGAGAACTGGGGTGGGGGTGGGGGAACAGCTCCTTCCATCCTGACATTTACTACTCTCTGTTTTGCTTTTCTGCTGGTCTCAATGATAATTTGATACCAGGCCCACAAGTGTCAAACTGAAATTCACAATTTTGAGTTTTTCTTTTATTTCAGTGGGTAATTTAAAATTTTACACCTACCTGTTTTTTAACTAGTAAACCTAAGAACTCGTAGATTGCCAAAGTGGGGAGGAGCATGTACATGGACATAGGACAGAGAAAACAGAGACAAAATGGACAGAGAGAAAAATTCATATTATAGACAGAGGAACAAAGACAAAGAGAAGAATTCATAGACAGACAGACAGACATTGTCATGAGAGTTTATTGAATACGAGGCTGTTGTTAAATACTCTGAGTCACAAAGACACAGCCCTAGCCCTAGCCCTAGCCCTAGCCCTAGCCCTAGCCCTAGCCCTAGCCCTAGCCCTAGCCCTAGCCCTAGCCCTAGCCCTAGCCCTAGCCCTAGCCCAACTGTTAAAAACACTTGAAAATAACGATGGCTTTAGGAAACTTTATCTTCAGCTTGTCTCTAAGTATCTGCCCATTTTCCTTTTCCAGGGTGACTCTGGTGGCCCTTTGATCTGCAAAGGCATCTTCCATGCCCTAGTCTCTCAGGGCTATAAATGCGGCATCTCCAACAAGCCTGGAATCTATACACTATTGACTAAGAGATATCAGACCTGGATCAAAAGCAAGCTTGCCCCATCGAGTGCACATTGAGATTGTAAGTCATTTCCCTGGATCTGCCAGTCACTTGCTTCTTTTTCCAGGAAGCGCTTGCAGACCTGGCGCCCTCTTCATAGGTAGTGGGCTATAGGGAGGGCGTGGCACAGCTGGGATGTATTTCTGTTCCTCTGAAATTCATTTTGTTAGGAAGCCATGCTCTTTTTTCACATGTATTAATGATTTCTTTTTACCATATTGGTTTCATTCTAAATAAAATGTGGATATCTGTGTTTGTCTTCATGGATATCAAGAAACATCTCCCCTGCCTCCATCCATACTCCTCAAGGGGCAATGAGGTATCCACACAAGGCAGTAATGGTACCTCATCCAACCTTGTTGGATTAATACAACCTTGTTTGTATTAGGATTTTTGTTTGTTATAGGGTGTTTTAAGTTATGCTAAGAGTTTCCAAGGTGCTTTTAATGTGCTAAGTGCTTTAAAAAATACTTAGTTATCCAATAAAGTATCATCAACTATAGGAACTCATATACTTCAGGATTTATTCATCTTGGAAACTGAAATTTTATACTCTCATGAACTTGTGTGATTTTTAGATGTTAATAAAAGAATAAAGTAAGATAGTAAAGATAAAAATTTTAATATTTCCCATACTCCTACCAACTGTATAACTGTCTAAAACTGAGATTATTTGTAATATAGATTGTATTGACCTTTTTCCACCAAATTCTATTTGAATAGACGTAAATTGGGTCTGAAAATCAGAAGTAAAGGTAAATCAGCTAGCCAAGCATGGTGACGCATTCCTATAATCCCAGCACAGACGGGCTTCAGCAAAAGTAGCTAGAGATTGAGGCCAGCCTGGACCGCAAACAAATATCATGTCTAAAAATAAAAAATAAATCAGTTGGCTCTGATAAATTAGAAAATCTAAAAGAAACTAATCATATGTAACCTTCATAACATCTTACATTCAGACAATTAGCCTCTGAACCTACAAAACTCCCATCTCTCCATGGTACTCAGAGTCCAGTCAGACCATCGGTCTCTGCAGACCCGATTCTCCCAGGAGTTTATTGTTCACATCCAGACACAACTTCTTTTCAGGAATTTTCGTTCAGTCATCCAACTTCAAGTATGTCTTTCAATCAGTCCAAGGTGACTACATCAGTTCACATGTGAGGAAGGAGGGCAGTGTGATCGATCTGCCCCATGGCAAAGGATACAGTTGTCCCCCAAAGTGCAGAATTTCCCAGAGCGTTAAGATGCACTTCAGAAGATATGTCAGCATGGTGTGTGCTGAGCACCAAGAATATCCTGGGTGACAGGTGGGCTCCCAGAGTCTTGAAATATTCAGCCGTCTGTTTCATTAACAGCTTGACTTCCTGTAGAAAAACAAACAAACAAAAACAACCAAACCCATTCAACTGCCAATTTCTTTAGTCTTTTTGCTGAGTCATTTGTTACCTACTTGTGACCAACGCTGTGGGCTTTGCTTTGTTTCGTTTTGTTTTCCTTTCCCCTTCAGAACCCTGGATTGTCTGGTACACAGGAAATGGAAATGGAAGTTAATTCTTAAAAATAAATAGATAGATAGATAGATAGATAGATAGATAGATAGATAGATAGATAGATAGATAGATAGATAGATAGATAAATTTAAACGTTCATATATGGGAGAGTGTGTGAGTTCAGGTGCCAAGTGTTAGGGCTGCTGGAGCCACTGTTTACAGATGGTTATGTGACACCCAACATAGTTTCTGGGAATAGAACTCAGGTGGTCTGCCTTTTCTCCTGCCCCCGGAGAATAGGAGAAACAGCTCACAACTATTCATATTGATATTAACATTGGTGCCTCACCCAAACAAAGGAAGTGGTCCATTTTAAGAAGGAAGAGGACTCTTGTATAATGAGTAGGGGACCCGTTATGACCCTTATGGGGTAGGGATGGTTAGCAGATTTAGGCAGGTCCCTATGGCTGCCCAATTTCATCCTGCCTATGGTATTTGATTTTGGGGAATTTTCTTGTTGTATTGTTTTGTAGTGTGTGTGTGTGTGTCTGTGTGTGTGTGTATGAGAGAGAGACTCTCACATCATGCACCCCAATCCCACTCATCTCCCTGTCCTTCCATATCTGCTCTCTGCCCTTGCAACCTCCCTACAAAGGAAAACAAAACAAACAAAAAAACATCTCTCATGGAAGCTATGGTGTGTCACACACAGCTTTACTTGCAAATGTTCATTGCAATGAGTGATTTGTCTGGTTTAAGGCCTCTGGCTTCTGTAATGCTATCAATACTGGATCCTCCCTGGTACTCCTCTTGGATATCTTGTTGCAGCTTTGGTTTTATAGAAGCAGCCCCTTCGTGCACACCAGGAGTTCACAGATGGGATAGATGTTGGGGTAGGCCAACTCAAAGCCCTGAATCTGGGCCTGGGTGTTGGCTGAGTTGGTCAGCCTGAAAGTTGGTCAGTATCAGCACCACCAGGGCCAGCTCTTCCTCTCTGCTCAGGTGAGGGGAAGGGCCAGCTCTGGGCAAGCCTCAGACATCAACACAACCCCCTGAAATAGCCCAGACCAGGGATGTTCACATGGCCTTTGGTGCTAACATGGGCCTCAGACATCAACACAGACCCCTTCTGCTTCAGGGCCACAGACCCAGGCAAGGTCCCTCCAGTGACAGCATGGGTCAGGACATCACCATGGCCTCTCCCATCTCTCCATCAGATACATGTGCATCATAGTGGTATCTTGTGGCAGTGGCATGTCTCTGGATATCTTCTGCCTGCCTCCATCTGCCTATGGTTTTCTAACAGTAGTGGGGTCCCAGATGTCTTTCTTCTCTGCTAAAGAGCGCTGGTTAGTGGTTAGTAAGAAGTGCCGGCTCTCAGGTCTGAGACCCAGTTTGCCTGGTAACAATCAGTTATAACTATAAATTGGCCAACCCTGCTTGTCACTCACAAGGTCTCCCAGGGAAGGATCACATTCATTTTTTTCTGGTTTTAACCATACATGTCTGTGTAATAGCTTATTAGAGTCAGCATATGGGGTTTACGCCATGGCTTTTCCTTAGAACTTGGAGCATGAGAATAAAATTGATCTCTGGAAGTTGCATCTTCCATTCCCTACAGGCTGGATTGGAGTTAGGAAAGGCATTCTGAGGAGACACAGAATTCTGAATCCTGCTAGAACATATTCAAAGGTTGCTGAATCTCATTTGGATGGAGGAGAACAACCATGGGTACCAAATAAAAAGGAGGCAGAGCAGATTGAGGACCACAGGTGTCACCCAGGAAGGGAGTGTACACCTCCCAACTCATCTTTGGTTTTGCCTGGTTCCATCACATGCTCACTGGTTACTTGGTTTTACCTGCTGCGGTGTTTCTGGGAGAACTCTGGTGAACATGTCCCTCCCTCCTCATTGTTTCTCATTCCAAGTTAATGAACACCTTGCCTTTCTACACTGATGACTTCACTCCTGTGTCTGGGATCACTTCCATTTCTTGTTTAAAACATTTATTTATTTGTGAGGAAGGGCACGCATGCTACAGTGCTTCTGTGCAGTCAGAGGACAGCTTGGGGGGAGCACAGAGCCACCAGTGTAGGTTCTTGGGAATCAAGTGCTAGTTGTCAGGCTTGGCAGCAAGCCCCCTTTACATGCAGAGCTGTGTCACTAACCCTTGAGTTTCGTTTTGAGAGCCAATTTGACTTTTCATAAGCTGGGGACTGAAAATCGAGTTTCGTTTCCTGCCTCAGTAAAGGTTAGGCCTTGAACTTTGGTCAATTCCCCAAGATTCACAAGCCCATGAGGCTTTTCATCAGACAAGACTATCCTCTTCTAGACACTTGCACATGCCTGCTTTGGCAACAGGATGGCAGCAGTACAGCAGAGCCTTGGTTCACACACTGGGTAGCACTGCTTTGCTTTGGTCTCTGCTGTGGCCTATCTCACTCACTCAGCACCACAGACACTGGTTCATTATTCAACAGGCATCCTATCTTTTCCTAACAACAACAACAATATAATTAAATTTGAAGTCACAAATACAAATGGTTAGAAGATGGCATTCAAGCCTCTCTTCCTGTCTGTAGTGGTCAATAAAATGTCAATGTCTGGAGCCTTTAGGAAGGGTTCTTTAAAGAGACATGCCTCAGAAGAAAGCCAAGTCCTTGGATTACAGGGGTGATGGTTAGCCCTCCAGAAATAAAAAGGAACCACAACCACGAAACAAACTTAAAGCCAGATGCTTTTGACATCAAAGCAGAAAGGACCCGGATGACCGGTGACCCTCCATGCCAAAGGACATCTTTCAATAAAACCCTTAATCCACTGGTGTTTTGGAACTGTACACCAGTACTTCATTGCTAGCTCTGGTTTTGTTTCCAGGGATTCATTTCACCATGGTCAAACATGATCTGAAACTGTCAAAATGGAAAATTCTAGACACATACAATTTGTAAGTTGTAAATTGCATAAGGTAACATTCTGAGGAAGATGAGATCTCCATGCACAATGCCTGCTCCTCCATTCCTTGTGCATCTCCTCTGGGTTTTACGTAATTGTTAGATGCAAGGCAGCCATGTCCATGATCAGACCATCAGAGCGTTGACCTATTTGAATTTGGGTACCTTTCATTTTCTCTAATTTTCACCCATTGTGTTAATGAAGTGATGCTGGCAATTGGAATATGCCAAAGATAAGCCATAGAAAGAACGCTTCCTTTAAGCAAAAGAGGGCAACCATTCTAAACTTAGAGGGAAAAGAGTGTATACTGAGACTATCCTTAAACCATGCACTTGTGAAGGTAGGGAATGTATTCTGTTTTGCCAATGCATCTCAAACTGATAAATATACAGCCACAGTGTATGGTAAGTACATAAAGGTGGGCGGTATTAAGTTATAGGGCTCAGTATTGCTCACAGTTTCAGGAATACACTGGGACTCTCAAGACATCCTCCCCGGATAAAGGTGGAGGGACCACATGATACATCCCACAGAATCCCAGAAATGAAATCAGAAGCCTACAAGTTCTACCCTTGATGTAGATAAGTATATAGAGCTATAGCCTAATATCCAGACTTTCCCAAATCCCAAATAGCCTTTATATTTCCACCTTACCTTATTTAAATAAGAATTAACCTAGACAAAAATGATATTTAATTTTACTTAATTGAAAAACCATTCTCTCCTGACTAACAGATCTTTGCCATGTCCTGCTGTGTGGCAAAATTTTTGTTCCTATAAAAATAATATATGCTAACAGTTTTTAGTATTTGTTTCTCTTTCAGAGGACCTGGGATCAATTCCTAGCACCCATAATCATCTCTAACTCCAGTTATGGGCGTCTGATTCCTTCCTCTGGCCTCTGCAGGCACTGCATGCACATGGTGATCGGACATGCATGCAAACAAAATGCCTATACAATAAATAAGATTAGATGAATTTAAAAAATTACTCGTAGTAGTCAGGATTCTGAAAAAAATATTTTTCCCTTCCTGTGTATTTTGCAAATGGATCCTGTAGAACTGCTTTTTGTAAAGTTCCTTGTGAATAATGCTGTCTGGCATTTGAGGTTATTATCTGTTCTATTTTTTCACCACCATTTGAAATGATATAGCAGCTTTTTCCATCCAAAATATAATAGCAACTCTATTGGAAGAGAGTTGGATGGAGCAACATCCTGAATGCTACCAGCTTGTAGAAATCAAAGCTTCCCCACATGACAGCCCAAAGGATGATCATCTTAATGACAGATTCATGCCAATTCTGGAATCTCCCTGATGTAACCTTTAGGGAGAGATTCTTAATTCAGTGACTTAGTCACACATTCAGCAAATCCTTCTGTTTTCCGCAACTTCTGTGCTGATCATTGGAGGAGACAAGAAGAAAAAAGAATTTCTGCCCTATTTATTTCTGTCGGCATAAAAATAAACGTAAAATTAAACATGGCATATAAACATAGAAATATGGATACTACACTTTAGGTTTTGAATGGCTTCAAAGGCCTGTATCTCAAAGGCTGTGAAAGATGGTGCAAGTCTTTAAGTGGTAGGGTATAATGCATGCTATCTAAAAGGATTGTGGAAATTCTTTTCTTCTCCTCTCCCATCCTCCCTTCTCTCTTCTCTTTTCAGGCAAAAATTCTTATGCTGATGATACTCCAGCCCTTTCTTCTCTCTCTTTACTTCCTACCAGGTGAGTAGCTTTCCTATCATGTAACCCAAAACAATTGCTCAACTCTACCATGGGCTGAAACTTCTAGAACTGTGAGTCTTTCTCCTCTTCAAGTTGATTATCCCAGGTAGTTTGCTACAGTACCAGATAGGAGACAAACACAATTGTGATCCAAATTTTGTTACAATGGGGACATACAGAAATTATTGTTATGGGGGCATGAACATTAACAGGAACCTCATTCATGCATAAGTTCCAGCACGGTGAGCCTGTTCAAACAAAGCCTGATTTAACAATGTTGGAAGGTAGAGAAAGGAGAAAGAACTAGATTACCAGATCTGTGCTCCCCACCCCTGACCACATAAAAGTAAATAAGAACTACAGCAATTGCTATAGTCAAGCCATATCCATGAACAGTGAGCAGGTTACTCCTTTGGAGCACGCAGCTCTCATCCCAATGGATTCACTGTAGTGACAGCTAAGCAAAGTGAGGTGCAGATGTGTCCAGAGGAGTGATCCACTTCCCTCAGTCAGTCATGACTCAGCTCTGCCTTGAGTCCAGATGACTGCTATATAACTGTTCTAGAACTTTGAATACACAGGGATCAAAACAAATGTGAACCCCTCAACTAGACATCAGGGCTCTAGGGTATACCCATCCCATCCCAAAGTTTATTTTATCCACAGCTTCCCCTCCCCTAACCTTAACCGTTAAAGTATTCAAATAGTACAACATTAATGTAGAATGGGCTGATGTGTTAGCTTTGACAGGCCTCCACCTGCCTTGTCAAACAGTGGTTAAAGGGCTGCTCAGGCTCCCTACCTCACAGCCAGGTCAAACCACAGAAATCTGCATAGACTACAGGCTCAGGCTTGTCATGTGCAGCCTTTAGACACACGGCCTCTGTTCTCATTCCAAGGGTTTGGTCTTCAAATCTGTAGAGTTTAAAAAGAAATACACCTCAAGTTAACGGTCTGCGGTAATTAGGCAAAACAGATTTCTAAGAGCATTTTAGATAGAAATAGTATAAAATCAGAGATGTCACTGAGATCCAGGCTTAGGATGCACTAGTCAAACAGCTCCATGAGAGCAGGGCCCTCTGGCTGCTTTGTTCAGTGCTGTAGAGCCAGAACTTACCCTGTAACTACTTAACAAATATTTTTAATGGCTAGAGAAATAGATGGATGTCTGGACAGAAGAACGCACTGTATCCACAAGTTGTGGAGTGATGATAAGTGATAAAAAGACAAATCTCAATCCAATGATAATAGCACAGCTTGAAATCACCTTTCTCCCTGGTGATTCAACCTCTAAACTTATACATGGTAGGCAAGTATTCTACTACCGAGCTACATCTCTAGTCTTTTTCAAAAGTCTTAAGACAGAGGCTCCTTAAGCCACCCAAGCTAACCTCAAATTTATCATCCTCCCACCTCAGCCTCCTGAATAACTGGGATTAAAGTCTTTCACCACCATTCCGAGCTTTAAATCAGCTTCATAAAGGTGAACACTCCTTCATAAAGACAAGGGATATAGAAAGTTCTGTGCTTGGGGCTCTGGAGTGGGCAGAACACCCCATGAACACTGAGTAGTGTTATTTACTTGAACGTTTTGGTGAGCCACACTGCTGATCATGGCAGGGAAGGGCTGACTGCAGGACCAGGAGGCTCGTCCTCTCGTTGTGCGCTACCAGGAAGTAGAGAAGGATGGGTGAGTGTGTTCAGCTCACTTTCTCCTTTTGATTCAGTGTGGAACCCAAGCCCACAGAACAGAACCAAGCACAGTGTGGGTATCTTGTCCTACCTCAACTAACTTACTCCAGAAACTCCCTCCTAGACATGCACAGACTTGTCTCTTAGGTGAACCTAGAACCTGTCAGATTAATAATCAGCATAATCATCACAGTACCACTTCATGTTCTAATCGGGAAAGGTTATGAAAATAACTAGTGTCTCAGATCTAAAAGGATTATCTCATCATGGCTATCTAAACAAAAGAGCAGTGCAGCTGGCTTTTATCAGTATTGGACCAAAGGTTATAAATTATCTTATGAATTTTTATAAGATTCCAATTTCCTCTTTAGTTCATTTCATGTTTAAAGGACTTGGAAATTCTAGTGTTTTCCAATTCCTCATAAATCTTTGCTGCCAAAAGATCTTAGTGAATCTGGTGTGGTTTTCCTAACACCATCACTGAGACGGAGGGTGGACACCTCTTGCAAATCTTGCAGATGTTGGTACTGAAACATCAAATAACTCACCAACCAAACCTGAGCTTTCTGATCTTGTCCAGAGTTTTATTTTTCAAGGAAGATTTAAAGCTTGAGCTCTGCTGAGAAATGGTATTTTAACCACCACTGCCTTCACATGTATCAGTCCATCTGACATGGAGAATAATTGGTTCTGAACACCCCATGCCTTATTTACCTGAGGAAGCTTACCACAGAAATATCTGAGGCTAAGGAGTGTCTGTCTCACTGCCGTAGCATCTAACTTGTTTCTAAAATAGAAAAATAATATCAGAAAAATAGTCCATTCATGTTAGGGTTGGAATGATGGTCAGAAACAGAGAGGGAGGAGAGAGCAAGGGGACAGAAGACCTGAAGCAGACACTGAAGGGCAAGCGATGCCTTGGCTTGCAGTCTCCCAAAAGCAGAGCCTGAGGGCACAGAGTTGAGTGCTCATACTCTAGGTATAAGGTGATCACAAAAATGATAAACAGGGAAGCTGAGGATGGGAAGCATTAAGCCAAAGAAGGTTGAGTATGTATGCCACTTGCAATAACTATGGGCACCAATAAGGCCTGTTACATTGGCTTTGGGGACACAGGACTGCCTTTATGATTATCAAGACTAAGGGATGGCTAAACCAGCTGTCTCAGTGACACATGTATTAATAATGAGATGCAAATGGTCAAGATTATCTGTGTTCATTTTAGATTAACACATATGTTGATAGCCTGGTCTTCAATTTCCAGGGGAGATATTTAGATACTGCAACACCACTGGAATGAAAATATTTTAAAACCCTGCAATCATATCTTTCAGGGTCTTCTTGAGATCTCTATGATACCTAATTCGCACCTCTGCTAACGTCTAGTGTCCCCTGACATGTGTGCTACTGCTTGCCTCGTTGAATAAATGAAGCATGGGGAGACTGACAATGTGTCCAAGGTCACAGATCAGAAGTGACAGAGCACAGATCAAACTCAGATCATGTGATGTGAGATGTTTGTCCAGTTCTCAGAGGTAGGGTTAGGGCTGTGGTTGGGGTTAGGGTTGGGGTTAGGGGTAGAGGTAGGGTTAGGGTTAATCACATAGCTTTCTTTACTACCAACCACGAGTCACAACTTCTCCTTAGGAAATTCTTCCAGCCAATTTTGCCAGCTACTGTAAAGTCACACCACCACCACCCCCAACACTCACCGTTCCTCACAAGCCTGTCCCCTCTGTACTGAAAGTGCTCCAAAGTCTCAGGAGTGTGTGGCCCCAGGTAGTTGATGGTATAGATAATGGAAAGTTCATATTGAAGGTGAAGAAACTAATCAAAGGTCTGTCACCATAGTTGTTAGGGTCAGAGCCTGATACAAGGCTACTCCACTAAGCTAGGCTCAGCCAGCTGTCTTCAGTAGGTTAATAACACAGATACATAATCCTGAAAAACAAAAAAAGTGGGCTTATTCAATGTAACCTGCACTGAGAAGAGGAGCAACGAGATCCAGCTACAACCACCCCCACCTGGCCTATTTGTGGAACCCAATTGTGAAATTTACATTTATTACATAGAAGACAGTGTAAACCTCTAAGCATCTATAGTCAAAGTGTGATCCTGACCATCACTAACGTTATTGTTTGGTCTTCATCTATCCTGAAAGGTGGTCTAACACATCCGTGTGCAATTTCTTCTTGAGAAAGATCTTCCTCTGNGGGGGGGGCAGGAGGGGGGGTTGTCTTTACCCTCTCCCAGTAGGAGATTTCTGGGGAAATAGTTTCTTGAGGATTGTTAATTCATTGTCCGATGGTCAAAGGAAAGAGCAACAAGTATTGCTTTACATCGTCATTCTTACCAAACTGGCTACACTGTCGCCACGGATCCGATGTGGACAGAAGAGTCCTGAGCACAGGAAATCGGTGAATTGAGATTCAGACCCCATCTCTGCCATGAGCCACGAGACCGTCATGCTTCGTTTTTTCCAGGCTCTCATTTCTCCATTCTTTATATCTGTGGGTTGGACCAGATAAGATATAAGAGTTCCTAACAGCTCTGAAAACTCTTGATCCTGAAGTCAAAATATTCTCCAGACGATTCCGAGCGACCCACACAGCAGCGGTGCTGGAGTCTCCCTCCTCCTCTTCAGACACTCCATCATTTCCAAGCCACAACCACACATGGCCGTGAGATGTGAGGACCAAAGACCAAGCGGCAGAAGTGGGGCCCCAAAGAGCCAGTCAGCAACCACACGAGGCTCCTCACCTCATCTCAGTTTCACAGGTTTGGCAGCCCCAGATTTCTCTTACATTAGGGGAAAAAGTATCTCAGCAAAGTCATTTTTCTTTTTGTAATAATATTTATTTGTATCTACAGAAATGGAAAACAGATGACAGGTTATAAACATAGACCAAGGGAAATGAGAGCCTGAGCCTATTGTTGAACAGGCTGCCCTGTTTGTGATTCACCTTTTGTGATGAACATTGTGAATCATACGCTAGAGACACAGCACTATCGTGAGTCTTCCTGAACCCCAGGACCTAGTTTCTCCAGTTTGCAATCCATAGCCAGTCTAGTCTTACCTCCATGAATAACCTTACAAGAGCATCATTACATTTTTAGGAATTATCTTTTAGAATCTTTTTTTTTAATGTATCAATTATTTTGTTGCTATGCTTCTTGAGTTTTTTTTCTGGAGATTTTGTTGTTGTTGTTGTTTATTTGTTTAAACAAGGGTCCCATGTGTGGCTCCAGCTAGCCTTAAACTCATGATCGTCTTGTTTCTGCACATTTCTCCTGTATACTAGCATTATAAGCACAGCCCACCCTGACCACCAACACTGGCTCTTTTACAACACTTTATGTTCATTCTTCCCTATCTCCTTTTTAAAACAAGAAACACACTCAGTTCAGAATCCAGATGTTCCCCATAGTCATATTCAGTTCAGAATCCAGATGTTCCCCATAGTCATACGTGCCTTCAACTTTTGACTATAGAGTGTGGGCACTCTTGTCATTTTCCCTCACCATTTGGCCATTGAGAAAACAAGCATTCTTCACATAGTTGCCAGAGTGATTTTTACTATTATGGTGTCATTAACAAGGCTCCTCTCTGAGTTCTACCTTCCATGGAATGGCAGTGAGATTAGTGTCTGGAGTGGACACTTTGGTCAGTGTGGATTCTCTCTGTGTCAGGAGCTAACAACTACCTCCTGATTCTTGGAGATGTGACAACAGCCTCTGACCTTGACTTCTTTATCATGCTTCTTATTGTTGGGTTGCATCTTTCTATGCTTTTACTGTGGATAATCGATGGGAGTCCGTGCTGCGTTCATTTTCATACAACAGGCAGGGCATCTGGTTTTGAAAGGAAACATACAGAAAGTTTATCCTAGCACTTTTCATTTGAAACCAGGACTACTGGGTATTTAATTTTATCTTTGCATTTAAATGTATAACAAGATACACAGTTGCTCATTTGCTTTCTCATACCATATGCCCCAAATGATCTTTTAATGACCACAGTAATGCTATCTCAAAATTATGTGCATCAAACACTTCAGGGTGTTTATTTCTTGTCTGGGGAGGTCTGTTTATTTCTGTTTTGCAGGAAGTTTTTCTTCTTTAAAATATATTCCATCATGAATTTATAGGTAGGGTCTGGAGAGCTGGGTTAGTAGATAGAGGGCTTGTTGCTCTCACAGAACACCCAAGTTCAGTTCACAGAATCCACAGATGGGTAACATCCATCATTAGCTCCAGCTCCAGGAGATCCAATGCCCTCTTCTGGCCTCCTTGAGCTACATACATGTAGATGCAGGTAAAACACTCATGGGTAAAATTATTGTGACTTTGTCACTTAAGCTTCATACCAAGTCTACCATATGTGAAAGACCTAAAAGAAGGTGACTGACCACAGTCCTGATGCTTTCCTTTCCATGGGTTTATTTTACAAAAGTTTGGTTTTCTTCACTTAGAAAAACACTGAAGGGGAGAGGGGGCAGAAAGCAGGAAGATGGGGAGGGATGCTCTGGCCGCTGGAAGTCTCATGGCTATTGTCCACATGAATTCACAGCAGCTGTGGTTATCTGCGAAAGACCAAGCCAGCTCTCAAGGACCCACTCTCAACAGAGGAGCTATTAGCAGTTGATAGCTTCTGGGAGAGGGAGAAACATTCTTTGGGGACATGGCCACTGGCAAATTGCCCACTTTTCAGTGGACTGCTCCTTACCCATGCACATATGGGTAGCAAATAATAAAAGCAAAAGTAATAAACAGTTTTTGTGATAGCCTTTAAATTATTTTTAATATTTATTTTAATTTATGCTTTTGATAATATCTTATTAGAGGAAAGTTTATATACTGTTACCTTCCACCTTTGTATGTTTGTGGGGGGTTATATGCAAGTGTTCATATGCACATAAGAGCATGTGCACACGTGTGAAGGTACATGTGCAGTCAGAGTTCAATATAGGATGTCTTCTTCAATCACTCTCCCCTTGCATTTTGAGACATGGTCTCTCATTGATCCTCTCACCACTTTAGTTAGACTGCCTCAGCCTCTCCAACACTTTATTTGTTGGCATGTGTCTGGCTTTTTAACTTTTTTATTTTATTTTTTTTTTTTTGGTTTTTTTGAGACAGGGTTTCTCTGTCTAGCCCTGGCTGTCCTGGAACTCACTTTGTAGACCAGGCTGGCCTTGAACTCAGAAATCCGCCTGCCTCTGCCTCCCGAGTGCTGGGATTAAAGGCGTGTGCCACCACGCCCGGCTATGTGTCTGGCTTTTTAGATGGATACTGGATACAAGACTTGGGTCTTCATGCTTCTACAGAAGTATTTTGCCTTCTGAGTCACTTCCCTGGCCTCTCATCCTTTTAAAAGATAAACCCATAGTGATATAGAGAACTATTCATTTCTTATCACTATGCAGTATACAGTGTATGAATGTAACAACCATATATTCAGTGTGTCTTCTACTGGTGGACATTTGGCTTATGTCTAGCCTTCCATTCCAAATAAGATAAATTCAGTAAATAGGATGTCTATTTTTTTTTCTATTTCTTTCGGTGAGCTTCTCACATGGTTGAGTGATATTCGCTCTTTGCCTCAATTCCCAACCCTTTATGTCCTCATTTTGTTTCTCTAATGTCTGGGACAGAATCTGGCACACAGTAGATGCTCAGTATATGTTTTCTGAGCAAAGAACTCAGTCATGTGTGCATATAGTTTAAGAGCATACCAGTTTACTACACAAATAAAAATGGGATGGGGCTAGTCTCCATGCATAAGTTGATGATGATTTTGTGTACTCAGAGACCCACTTACTTAACTCTAAAGAAGATAAACTGAACCACCACGACTCCAAAGCCTCCTCCTTGCCAACGCATTATGAAAACTTGTCTGTTTTTTACTTTCTGCACAAGATGGCTTGAAGATCATAACCCTGCTTCCACACCCTAAGTGCACATCTCACCATGCCAGCAGAGAATGTTCTTATTTATCTTCTGCTATGGTTTTGTGTAATTTGAGAGTCTCCTAAGACACTACGGCTAAAGGCTTACTCCTAATAGTGGGTCTGTTAGGAGAAGATGACTAAACCACTGAGTGTTGGGACCAAGTCGGTAACCAGATGGTATGATACTTATTTTGTGACTTCTAGTTCCTTCCTAGTTGTGACTGCTTACCGCAACATGACCTTCTATTATTGCTACTTGGCATCAGCATCCATCACAGAGCTCTCACCAGACCTACATCAAGGACATCACACCCTTGCACCTCCAAAATGTAAGGTAAATGTAAGACACAGAGGACTGAGTTACCAATTACATCTCCCCATGTGACCTATGAGACCACAGGGGACAGGCTGCTCTCTACCCCCTCTGGAGAGATGGTGGCCCTAGGCTCAAACAGAATGCTTGAGAATGTTCATTTTGACTGGGCCAAAGGCAAGGTTGACATGCTTTTTCTGGTAGATGGCCGGTAGAGGGAAGTGGGGTACTATTGTTATTTTATTTTATTTTATTGCTGTGTTTGGCTATAAAAGAACAGTTACTGCCTTTCTGTCTTGCTCACCCTCTTCTTTCCTGGCCCTTTTATTTCAAAAAAGATTTGGAGGGGGGCTTGTTTTTGCTTTTTTTCTTTTTGATGTTGTCTGTGTATGTACATTTCTGTTTTAAGGGTGCTGGCTCCTTCCTCAATAAGTCTGGAAGCATATAAACAGAAGAAACTCAATAGCCTACTGCTAATTTCCTTAGGGTCCACATATCTACCCAGTTTACATTACTCTCTCCAACTTTCTGCCTTCTTTCTCAAATTTAAACACACTGAGACAGCCAATCCTCGGACCCTGGTTCTACCACCTGAAGAAAGGAGTAAGTGAACACTGAAGGACAGGCAAATGAGAATTTTCCTCATACAGAAAAACAGAGTTCAAAAAACTCCCAGTGGCATCAAGATGCCAAAGAAGAGAGACTGCTAGTAAGCGTTACCGCTCTTTGCTCAAAGCGGGTCTTGGGTTGACAACCAAGACCAGTCCTCAGGAGAACAAGCCTATGGAGAACAAGTGCCTGATGAGACCAGAAGGGGCGGGTCTCCAAGGCTGGAGCAGTGTTCCCCCTTAGACAAGTAGTCAAGGAGTCAGAAGATCAAAACGCTATGGGCCAGGTTTATATAGTAACAGGTGGGCCCTGACTGGCAGGGGGTATTGTGGGTATGCAAATGAATGAAGGATAAGAACCAATCAGAAGTGAGCCAGTCAAATGAGAGAGGAAAAGAGAGAGCGAGACAGAGAGACAGAGACAGATAGAGGCAGAGGCAGAGACCGGCAACAGTGAGAGAGAGGCTGACAAATGGGTTTCCAATCAGACTAGCAGCTTCATTTCTGTTGCTGCTTTGCCAGTTATAGGGACGTGAGCCCTCCATAGTCAGAAGAGTGCTACAAACCAGGTGGTGCCCTGGGGATACCGAGCCCCCCCTCACAGATTTTTGCCCTATTCTTGATTCCAATTGATTATGGAAAAGCAGTCCAGTGGCCAGTTCTTTGCACCCTGATCAACTTATCACACAGGGGAGGGGGTGGGAAGGGGACCGGAGGAGTGGGTGGGGCGGGGCGGGGCGGGGCGGGGCAGGNGAGCAAGCCTGGAAAGAAGGGAAGAGCAAACAAGTCCATGAGTGTGACACACAGAACAGGAAAGAATGAGGGAAGACAGCTGCAGAGCAGGTATAAAGCGGATCACGAGGTCTGCACAAAAGACCAGTGCTGAAGTTTTCCTTAACAGGAGGGTTGCACTGCATGGGTGGAAAAGTCTTCACGTGTCCCCTTGAGTGATGGAAGAATTAAATCTCCTTCCGGAGTTGGTTGTTGAGGTTTATTCTTCATAGGCTTCTAAAATGGTCAAGTTCATACCATCAAGAGCATGATGATGGGTAGTGTTGGCTGCAGGAAGGATAATGTGGAGTTGCCAATCAACTCACATAAACTTCCTATCAAATGGGTGTGCGCTAAAAATCTGCCTTGTATGGACCTACAACCAACAATATGTATTGTATGAGTAATTTATTAAGAGGTGTATGAGGGTTGCAGAAGTGGCTCAGTGGTTAAGAACACTGACTGCTCTACCAGAAGTCCCGAGTTCAATTCCCAAGAACCACATGGTGATTCACAACCATCTGTAATGGGATTTGACGCCCTCTGCTGGTGTGTCTGAAGACAGCTTCCGTGTATTCATATACATGAAAGAAAGAAAGAAAGAAAGAAAGAAAGAAAGAAAGAAAGAAAGAAAGAAAGAAAGAAAGAAAGAAAGAAAGTTTTTTTTAAAGAAGTGTGAGAGGGGTAGATCTCATGTTAGTGTTCTTACCACAATATTTTTTTTTTGAATAATTATCTTCTTTAACCAGCCAAAGCCCATTTCAATCAACAGTTTGTCAATTCAGGGTCCCCAGACATTGCCACAATCACAGCCTAAGAAAGCAAGGACCACTGCATTTCTCTCAACCAATTAGTGGTCCATTTAGGTCAGCCAACAATTCAAAATCCCAGAAACAGTTTGCTACAGAGTTTGTTTGTGTTATTGCTGTCCTGAAAATAATGAAGGAGTAAGAAAGTGAGAAAACAAAGATATTATGGCTGGAAGGAAGACTTTAAACTAAGGCTCTACCCTTAATCTTATCACAAATAGGAGTCCCACATACAAAAGATGTGGCCTGAAATTGACGGGCTTCATCCAGAACAAGATGTTCATCTGACAAGCCACAGAGGCAGCAGCTATAATCCAGGGGAGGATTTGGCCCTCTGATACCAGCCAGAATTGGTGCTGTGGACTCTCTTGGACTGGCTTTTCCCCCCAGGCTATGGGTATTTTGATGGTCACTTGACCCTAAGGCGGGACCACAAACCCCATTTCTATTAGATCTACATTAATGCTCATGCTCTAGGGAAGAGGAGGAGGCTGGAGCTAACAACCAAGACTCCAGAACATTTTCCCAGAGCTACAGGCTAAACCTCTAAGCTATGACAGTACTCATGAAATATTCGTTGAGTGCACAAGCTCAATTGGGAAGACTCAAGAGGAGGGACTCTCAAGAGAAGCAGAGTGCATACTTTTGCTTGTTATGTCCTTTCTTTCTTCCTAATGTCCCAAGATCCCTTCTGTCCTTTCCATTCTCTTTTGACAACTTCCTAGTGTACCCTGTGCTGTCAGGATACGTCTCATGGCCATGAACACTCTTTTAGTAGGTATTTTTACTGGATAAAGGAATCTTGACTGATAATTTTTTCTTCCATGTACCACTTCCTTCTGGCCCCATGGCTTCTGATGAGAAATTATCATTTTGAACTGCTTTCCTCTCTTACTTTTTTCAAGCTATCCCTATCTTTAGTTTTAGGTGTGTGTGTGTGTGTGTGTGTGTGTGTGTGTGTGTGTGTGTTCCTCAATCATTATGGGAAAGGCATAAGGACAGAAACACGAGGCAGCTGGTCGCATTGCATCCACAGTGTGTGTCTGTGTGTGTGTGTGTGTGTGTGTGTGAGAGAGAGAGAGAGAGAGAGAGAGAGAGAGAGAGAGAGAGAGAGAAGAGCCATGCAGTTCCGTACCTTTGAGAGGTGGCTGGCTTCTGCCTTCTGCTAGCCTGATAGCAAATGCTCTCAAGGACACAAGTACTCAACTGGTTAAGGCTGATCATCTGGCTTGCTTGTATGGACCTATCTGCTGTCACCACATGGCTTACTGGGATTGGTTGGCCTAGGAATGTTTAGCCTATGGGCTGGCTTTTCCCGTGTTCTATTAGAGAAAGTCGGTTGGTCAGGGGTTAGTTAGAGTCAGAGGCAGTTAGAGAAGGGCCAGAGAGTTAGGGTGAAGGGAGACAGGGTGAATTAGGTAGAGTTAGGTTAGAGTTAGCTAGGGGTATTTAGGGTAAACTAGTCAGAGGAAATATATTCAAAGGTTTCTGGAATAAACTGTTAAAGTAAGAGCTTTGGAGTCGTGTCTTTCTTGCTGGTCAAGAGAGGCGCACGAAAATTGGTGGCCCGTACGGGGACCTTTGACAAAAGTAAGGGGACCTTTGACAAAAGTAAGGGGAATTTGACAAAAGTAAGGGGAATTTGACAAAAGTAAGGGGAATTTGACAAAAGTAAGGGGAATTTGACAAAAGTAAGGGGAAGTGACAAAAGTAAAGAAGAAGCGACAAAAGTGAAGAAAATTGTACAGAGTGAAGAAAATTTTGCAGTCAAGGAGAGCGCTCAGTAAGTGCCCGGTAAGTAGGGCAATTAAGCTCCTGGATAAGGACAAAATTAAGGCCTGCAGTAAAGCAGCTTCATTTAGGTCCGTGGAAAAGCAGCTCCATTTAGGTCTGCGGTAAAGCAGCTTCATTTAGGTCTGCAGTAAAGCGGCTTCATTTAGGTCCGTGGAAAAGCGGCTTCATTTAGGTCTGTGGTTAAGCGGCTACATAAAAAAAAATAAATAAATAAAAAATTTAAAAAAAAAAAAGGAAAAGGTGAAACTATGGGTAATTCACAAGCTTGCCTGGTTTTCAGAGCTCTTAAGGAGCTGCTAAAAATGAAGGGGATAAAGCTGACGGATCGTGTTTTAAACACTTTCCTTCAGGAAGTAGACACTGCAGTCCCCTGGTTTGCAGAATCGGGGAATTTGACTCTTGAATGTTGGGATAAACTAGGTAAAGATTTAGATGTTGCCTGGGACCAAGGAAATCTGAGAGAAGGAGTTAGGGGCATGTGGATGCTCATCCATGGATGCTTAGAGAGTGAAAGCTGCAGAAACATGGTACAAGATGCAGAAGCAGTGATGGAAGACTTGAGGGAGAGTCAATCAGAACATTCTCAGGAGAGCAGGAATGAGATTCAAGAGAACAAGAAGGTGGGTATATACCTGAGTTTGAGTGGGTTTAGTAGCTCATCAGATTCAGATGAGGAATATGAGATAGAGAAGCTTGAGAAAGACTTGGGGACTATTCTTGCAAAATTGGAGTCAGTTAATTTAAAGAAGAGGAAGAAGAAAGGGAGGTTGAAGAGACAGGAACAAGGAAATAGTTCAAATTGCCCACCATGGCCAGATGGGACCGTGTGCTGTCCACCACCTAATGCTGAAGCAACGCCATTTTTTAAATCTGTAGGATGTTGCTCTTTTTGTCCAAAGACCTGGAGGGAGGCCTCTTTAACATTTCCCGTGATGGAGAATGAGAATCAGCAGAGATGGCATGTACCTTTGGAGTTTAAACAATTGAAAGATTTAGGAAGAGTGATTATGGAAAAATTCTTGGTATTGCTAGTGAAGATCAGCCTGCTATAGAGTCAGGCAGAAGCAGAGCTGAGATGGGGAATCTTGTTGGTGTTCATACACCATAATGCTCAGATTTTCCCCTGTTTCTTCAGTTCTAATATATCCTGGCATATGTCTGACCTCAATGCGATATTAAAGTCAAATCCTTTAATTGGCTAATCTGTCTCGACAGTTATCTTGGTATCTTGCAGGAGATTGATCTGCAAATTTTGAAGATCTCATGGAACAACTGAGATTGTCCATCCCTACTGATGATTCTACGTGGGTTGATGCAGGACTTGCCTCCAGATTGTCATTGTGGATCACCACCGCCATGAAGAATGGGCGGTCATGGGGGCTATGACTGGTCCCCTAGTGCTAATCTCTCTGGTGGGTCTGTGGTGTATATGCAAGATTAGAGTAACACAGAGACGTGATGCAGCCATGATAATTCAAGCCTTTACAGCCATTGAGGCAGGACAGTCCCCTCAAGCATGGCTGGCAGTCATGCAGAAATGATCATTGCATTCAGGTTGCAAGGCTAAGCACTGCACTTGGGGTATGCGGTTTGCTGTTAGCAGCCTCAAGGAGAGCATGTCTGATTTATGCGGGTTAGTACCGACCTTTCTCCCAATATGTCCTAACATCTTTCCCACCTCTGAAGAAAATGGTACTGGACGGGTTGGGCTTGAATTGGGCTGGTGAAGCCTGCAGGAGAGCCTATGCAATGTCCCTCATCTGGTGATCAGAGATCAGACCTCTACTCTTACCTGTTTTGCACTAGAAAAACAAAAAAAGGGGTAACTGTGGAGAGCCATGCAGTGCCGTGCCTTTGAGAGGTGGCTGGCTTCTGCCTTCTGCTAGCCTGATAACAAATGCTCTCAAGGACACAAGTACTCAATTGGTTAAGGCTGATCATCTGGCTTGCTTGTATGGACCTATCTGCTGTCACCACATGGCTTACTGGGATTGGTTGGCCTAGGAATGTTTAGCCTATGGGCTGGTTTTCCCCGTGTTCTATTAGAGAGAGTCGGTTGGTCAGGAGTTAGTTAGAGTCAGAGGCAGTTAGAGAAGGGCCAGGGAGTTAGAGTGAAGGAAGAAAGGGTAAATTAGGTAGAGTTAGGTTAGAGTTAGCTAGGGGTATTTAGGGTAAACTAGTCAGAGGAAATATATTCAAAGGTTTCTGGAATAAACTGTTAAAGTAAGAGCTTGGGAGTCGTGTCTTTCTTGCTGGTCAAGAGAGGCGCATGACAATAGAGAGAGAAATGTTGTACCTACTTCTTCTTTTTGACTCAATCCAGGACCATGGATTAGCATTGCTCACATTTAAGGTCAGTGTAGTAGTCTTCCCACCTCGGCTACATCTCTCTAGAAATGCCCTTACAGAGATACCTGAATTTGTCTCTTGGAGATTCTAAATCCAGTCAACTTGAAAATGAAGGCTAGCCATTAGGAAGATTATGTTCAAACTGATTACAAAATGTGGCTACCATTGCACAATAAAGAGACCAACAGAAGTGCATCTGGGCATGCTCGGTTTTTTCCAAGAAGTTTTAACAAGAAAACGAGAAGACAGACAAGATACTTTGAAAGTATGTTACTATAGAAGTTTCCCTCAAAGGTCCCTGCCTCACTTAGCAGCTAACAGCGAGGGAACTGAATGGTTAGGAGAGGCAGAAATGTTTTATTTTTTATTCTTTGGCAGAGGATGACCAAACAAATGGCTGATATTACAACGTGGATAGTGAGAGTAGCCACTCAAAAGGCTCTTGTTTGGAAAGCTTGATCCCTAGCTGGTGGAAATAGCCAGAGGTGATTGGATGATGAAGACACTAGTGTTGATGAATTGGAACATTCTTAAATTCACACTGAAAGGTTGATTAGGAGATAGTCCCGAGTGGGGGAGGCAGATGACTGAGAATATGATTTAGACAAACACTGTTTGTCTCTCTAAGCTCCCCTTTGCTAGGAAATGGACAATACCCTTTCTTGCTCTCCCTACCATAGTGTTCTGCTCACTTTGGGCCCAATGCAATGGAGTCAGTCAACCATGGGCTGAAACCATGCACAGAAACAAACTTCCTCTATAAGTAGATTTGTTCCTGTCTTTTTGCCACAATTGTGAAAAATACTACAACTGAGAAAGGACTTATATTCTAGGATTAAACAGAATTCGGTCAAACATGTTGCTTCAAAAAATTATGAGAGTCCTTAGAAATGCTCGCTGACCCTAGAGAAACCAGAAAGTGCCTGGTACTGAAAGATTGCTGCCCAGCAGGCAAGACCCACAAGAATGTTGATGGCCAAGACTCCCCGTCTAACCTAAGACTACTTTGTATAGCCAGAGCCTTTTTTATCCCTGAGCACAATGTCAGTGAGAAGATGAGTCTTCTCGGTCAGTGCTGGTCAGATGGCTTTAGTTACTCCAAAACAAAAGACTCCATTGGGTCTTAAGTGTGCTAGAATCCCACTGAAAGCTGAGGTACTACACTGACCTTCAAGATGACCTCCAGTTCACACTAGATAGGGAAAAAAAAAAAAAAAACGATCCTCTTGAAAGCATGGCAATAAGAGATACACTAGTACCATGGTTAGCAAGTGGCTCTTGCAGCAGGATACCCTGCTTTGTATTGTTTGCCAATCCTATTCTCAAATAGTACTATTCAATAGGGCAGCATTGGTGTGAACTTGAGAAGAGACATGTGATAGCATACTATGATATCAGCTCCTGGTACTGATACAGTACACATAAATATCTTCAACAGCTTCCAGTCCAGGAGCTGCAGGAGCCGTGGGTTATTGCACAGACATGGCCAAATGCAAGAACCACACCACACACAACCAGTCCTTCAGATGGCACAGAAGTGGCATCAAGAAACCCTGGTCGCAAAGATATGAATCTCTTAAGGAGGTTGACCCCAAGTTCCTGAGGAACATGCGCTTTGCCAAGAAGCACAACAAGAAAGGCCTGAAGAAGATGTAGGGCAGCAATACAAAGGCAGTGAGTGCACGCAGTGAGGCCAGCAAGGCCCTTGTAAAGCTTCAGGCCATCAAGCCCAAGATGCCAAAGGGCCCCCACAGCAAACTCAGCCACTTGGCTTTCATTGATCACCCCAAGCTTCCAAGGCGGGTTTGAAGCTACATGGCCAAGGGGCGTAGGCTCTGCCAACCAAAGCGCAAGGTTCAAACCAAGGCAGAGGCCACAGCTCCAGCTAAGGCCCAGGCTTCATCCCAGCTCAAGCTCCCAAAGGTTCCCAGGCCTTGTGAAGGCCCCATAGAAAAGGCTCCTGCCAATGTGAAGACAGACAGACTGCTGGGACACACCAACTACACACTATTTGCAGATGACTTGGAATTTTTAGACTTTTATGAAAACACAAATCAGCCTTTTAAAGTTTTTTAACACACACACACAAAAACAGAGTAGTTTTAAGGCAATATCACAAGGCCTTTTTTATTTACACATGTTAAACATCTAAAGTCCAAAACCTGAAATATAACAAGATATAAACCTTTGGAGGCACCAATTTGATACAAATGGGAAATTCCATACTCATATGTCAAGTCACAGTCAAAATGCACGCAATACTAAACATATTACATAAATTCAGTTTAAACTGTCTGTATAATATGTGTGTAAAACACAAATGAAAGTCAGATTTAGGTCCAATCTTCAATAGATCTCATTACGAATATAGATATTTCAAAATCAGGAAAACATCTGCAATGGAAACATTCCTGGTTTTAACATGGAGAAGAGGAAGAAAGCAAGGCATTTCTTGTCCCTCTGAAGCAAATAGCCCTCCCCCCTCTCCTTTGTCCCTTCTCTCCTTTCCCTTCTTCCCTCCCCTTTCTCCCTCATCCTCTGTCTCCTGTCTTTGTCTTTTATTCCCTGCCCTATGTCCCTCTGGGACAAATGAAGGTGACATGGGTGCTAGGAACCAAACAAGCTGTGCTTGTTCCTAATGCTAAGCTTTCTCCAGCCTCAACATTATCTGAATTGGTAATGAAATTGTGTCTTTTTGAAAAGGTAAATGATATCGGAGATCATAGTGTTTAGAAAGAAGCCAGACTTATTTATCTTATGGATTAAGTGCAAATTTTTTTAAAAAGACGTGAAAATGGGAGGGAGATTAATTTAGAAAGGAAGCAAGGGGGTAACAAGGGAAGAGACTGAAGGACTGACCAGTGTGTGTTGTGTTCAAGGATGACAACAGCACAAGAAAGGACTGACCAGTGTGTGTCATGTTCAAGGATGGCAACAGCACAAGAAAGGACTGACCAGTGTGTGTTGTGTTCAAGGATGACAACAGCACAAGAAACCATTATTTTGCACAAACAATATACACCAAGAAAATAGGAAAAGTAAAAAAAAAGAAAATTAAAGCAAAACAAAAAAAGAATTGTTTCATTGGCTTAAAAATGCTGAGTTGACTAATTCCTTGCTAAGTATTTGATGAACTGTGGCTTTCTGAACCTACTAAGCCTTCTACAGAATACTTCAAAGATTCAATCCAATATTCTACATATTTCTATTGATATAAAATATATAAAATATCAACTTTATAGTTTCAAGTGTTTCAAACGTGACTTCAGCACCAGACACCAGTGGCTCACCTATTATCCTCCCATCTCAGGTGTCTTAGGAGGATCACAACATGGAGATCAAGGTGGACCACTTAGCAGGTCTTGTCTCCCAATAAAGTCATAAAGTAATAACAGTAATAACTTTAATAGGGTTAGAGAGTAGATGGGAAAGATGGAGAACACAAACTGCTCTCAGAAGACTCTGTTTGCTGTTATTCCCAGAAAGTGAAGAAGCAAATAGACACATTGGAATCAGCGGGATGCACTCAAGAATATCTATGTCAAAGGTACGGACAACCTCAGCTCTTAAAGCTTTTAGTCTGTCGGTGTGCCCCAGGAACCAACACTCTACAGAACTGAGATCAGGGCCCTCGGCTGCAACCTTTGCAAGAAGGCTTATCTAAAGAGTGACTGTTCTACAGAGTGAATTTGCTCCACAGGAAAACTCAGTTCTGCTACAGAAATCATGTCCTCCTTCCCAGAATTCTAAGCAGGAGCTCCTCAGGGATGTTCATCTTCTAGGATGATTTACAAGTTACACCTTTTAACACAAAGAGCTGCCTATTCCAAATCAGTTGAAGTTACTAGATGATAGTGTTTCCATGGTTTTTAGTGATTTAGAATTAACAGACCTTTTTCTTTTGTTTCCAGGCCTTGTTTATTAAATCAGGAGACAGTGTGTAACCAATAGCAGGCCATGTGTATGCAGGATAATAATGAATTCCCTTCTGGCTCTATTGTAAACTACTGTTGCAGCAGCTTATTCTTGTACAAATGTTTAAAATATGGCTTTTCCAATTGGATATTGTATTTTTTTAAGTCTTCTTGAAGGTGCTTTTGCTACATCCACTCCAGCAGTGACCCGCGTGACAGGCTGAAAAGTCTAAGCATGGTCCCGAGGCAAAAAGTTCATGGAAACTTAGTCTCCTGAAATCGTGGCATCCTGTATAAAGAATACTCCAATGTCCTTGCTTTAGTTGGTAAATTGATCTGTGTGCTTTCCCTTAATATTGCTTCATTATAAGTGCTCCTAAGGATTCATATTTTTACATATAGCTAAATTAGATTCTAGGCAGTCCTTGATCCGACCTTAGCAAAGTATAGCTAAGTCACTGCCCTACACAGGAATTCACCATTATTTAGGAATAAGGAAGTTTGTGGCCTGAGAAGGAACCAGACTAGATACTTAGAACTATAGCTAGCTGAGTTACACCCAGATACAAGTATTTACAATGGCCTAGGGGCAAGGTGGACTATGGCAAGAGCATGAAGCCCTTGCCCCTGGCTTCTAAATTTAAGCTGACCTTAGGTGGAATTGTTTTTGATCCCAGTTGTTAACCTTGAATCTTATCCCAGTTGGTTGCGGCCAGTCTCCACCCACCCCCCCCACCCCCCCACCCCCCACTTGCATTACTGTTTTGTTATCTTGCTGGTGTATCACCTAACTTCCCTATTTTCTTCTGTATAAAAGTCTGATGCTCGATTTGACAAATTACAATCAGATTCTGGTAAGTTCTCCTGGACCCCATGGACAGACACCTGCAACTCACACATGCACATAATCACACAGATACAGCCGGGCAGTGGTGGCTCACGCCTTTAATCCCAGCACTTGGGAGGCAGAGGCAGGAGGATTTCTGAATTCAAGGCCATCTTGGTCTACAGAGTGAGTTCCAAGACAGCCAGGGCTACACAGAGAAACCCTGTCTCCAAAAACAAAAACAAACAAATAAAAAACCGCACAGATACACACATATACACATAACTAAATATAAAATAAATATTTTTAAAAGGTATTTGAAAATTGGTAGCCACATGTCACATGACCGTGGTCTTCAGGAGTGGGAGGTTGAAACTGTCCCACCCCACCCCACACAAAACACAATGGCATGAGCTTAATTAGGAAGTATCATGGTGGCATCAGGCAAGAAGTGACAACTCCAAGAGCCCTAGTTTGGTGGGTCACTTCTCTGAGCTTTGTTTTCTTATTTCAAGACAAAGAGACTAATCTGGAAGACTCTATTACAGCCCTATACAGTAAGTGTCTTTGAAGAAATAAAAATGTTCTGTGTCTGTGCTGCCCGGTGTGGGAGCCCCACTCACAAGCGACCACTGAGCAGGGACTCGATCTTTAATTTTAGTTATCCAATTGTATTTACTCCCATGAGTAGCAGCTACTATATTGAAAGGATGCAACTTTAAAACATGATTTCTAAATACCCTAAGGCTCTGGCCTCCTAACAGTCTACAACTTTATAAATAACCCTACATCAGCCTTATTCCTTCTACCAAAATTTATATTCTCACTGTCATAAAACACAGACAGCGACAGAGACAGAGATAGAGAAACAGAGAAAGATAGAGAGAGAGACAGAGACAGAGAGACTATCAAAGGACTGAAATTTGACTTCCTCAAAATAAACAGTAGGTGTCTCCATTGCCCAAAATATCAACTATTCAAATTGTGGGGGGGGAGGGGGGAGGGGGAGCTGTGGATAAAGGATAAACAGCCTAGCCAGGGCCTAAAGCTTAAGAACTCTCTACTATATAATTAGCATCATGCAACACTTTTATCCTCCAGAGCAGAGGTCTAAGTATCACCCTGGTCTCTTTGAGCTGTAGCTAGGGCAAACCAAAGAATGAATGACTTATAAGAAACAGAGACTGAATCTGTTATATTTAGTGAGAGAGAGAGAGAGAGAGAGAGAGAGAGAGAGGATATGTTTGATAGATCGCAGTATGGTGAGATGGGAGGTGTGCCTCTGTGGGCCAATGCTGAGGTACCCCTTCCCCCTGAGGTACCAGCCATATGACGGGTTTGGGACACCGGAAGGGGAATTGAGAAGGAAGTAGAGACAGAGAAAGATGTGGGGCAGGAGAAAGAGGCAGAAGGAGAAAGAGGGAGAGGGAGAAAGGGGTCAGAGAGAGAGTCGGGGAGAGGGAAGTAGCAGAGAGAGCAAGGAGGGGGCAGACAATCCCTTTTACAGCAAGCCAGGCCTACCTGGCTGTTGCCAGGTAACTGCTGGGTGGAGCTTAGAAGGAATGCTAACAGAATCTGCTGCAGCTCTGAGGATGGCAATGTCAAGGTCAAGAGAGCTATCAGGGTTCCGTAGGGACTCGTGGTTTGCTATTCCTCGGTTCCCATGGGGACACCGTCAGAACTAGATTCGGGACGAGACCAGGTAACCGGAATCTCCGTCGGAACTTCTGGACATTTATTGAAAGTCTCGAGGAAGGGTAGTGGGTTCGGGGGAGATGGGTGCTAATAGAGAAATCGTTTTCCAGAGAGTCGGTTACTTTAGTTCATTCTCCCAAACACACCTTGGCTCAGGTGTGAAGTTTTTCAAGTATTTTACTTTCTTCTTTTCTTTTAGTTAAAAATTACGTCATTCAATTATTTCTCTCTCATTTTACTGCAAGCGCCCAAGGTATGCTGCACCTCGGATCCTTCGCTGCTTAGATACGTTTATGCCAGACATCCTACTTTGTCACTGTTAAGTTCTGCCTTTGTCAAAGACCTAGGACCTGCTTCGTCCTGTATAACTACAGGACCTTTACTCTACTTCCTACTTCCTCAGTTCCCTCTAACGATCCTGCCACCCACTTTCCCACTAACATTCCTGTCACAGCCACTGTCATCATCTCTAAACTGTCCCAGGCTTTTCCTACAGTTCTCTTTTTCTCTGCCCTTACCAGAATCTCCTGTACTATGTGATCCAGTGATCCAGGCTCCTCTACCCTGATCCTCTAAATCAGTGGTTCCCAACCTGTGAGTTATGATCCCTCTGAGGGGTCAAACAATCCTTTCAGAGGGGTCACCAAAGACCATCTGTATATCAGTATTTGCATTACAATTTATAACAGTAGCTAAATTGTAATTACAAAGTAGCAACAAAAAATAATTTTATGGTTGAGGTCACCACAGCATGAGGAACTGTTTTAAAGGGTTGCAGCATTAGGAGCTGTATTAAATAAAGGGTTGCAGCATTGGAAACTGTATTAAATAAAGGGTTGCAGCAATGGAAAGGTTGAGAAGTACTGCTCTAAATTCTCCCAGCCTTCTTATCAGTATTCAGTCACAAATCAGCCTTTCCCTTTTGGGCATTTGTATAAAAACATTCTGATATGTTTATGTACATAAAATAATAAGACAAACATAATTACTTGGGGTAGAGGAAACACTGAACTACGTGTTTGAGAAGTGAAATACTTAGCCATGTGGTGGGACTACAGAGGTGTGTCACCTTAGACTACAGCTCCTGGTCTCTGGGCACTGAGGAAGGCTTGGAAGGGGGGACTTCAGAGCTCTTCTCCCCTGTAATCACTGAAAAGCAGGCTTCAGTCACCCTAGACTCTACTTATTTGGCCACTCAGACTACACCCACATCAGTCACAATGAAGAAGCCAGTTTTACATCTGGCAAAGATTGTGATTTGGAAATGATTCCAGGCAGGTTTGGAGTCCAGGATGGGTACCACTTGCAAGCAAGGGAAAATATCCACTTCTAGAGTTTCTGCTAGGAAGTGATGAAAAAGATTTAGAAATGTAGCAGTGAGAATTTGAGATGTTATGCATCTATTTGATACTATTGAAGTCATTATTAAGATGGTTTAAAAGGCATTTTTATAATCTAGTATTTAAATGAATGATGCAATATACCTAAAATCATCGAATTACACTGTTACATAGGTGACATGTATAGTTTACAACCTATATCTTAGTGCAGTGACTACACAAAGCTAGAAATGAGTGACTGTCCCAGAGACAGAGCAGAAGCAGCGGCAAGCCGGTGGTTTAGGTGGTGACATGAAAGGATGTACTACTGTGTTGTGTGCTGAGAAGCTGGGGAGAGCGCTCTGTTACCTAGAAAAACCCACCACACGGTACATTTTGGCTTAGACCACATCTAATTGACCAAACTAACCAAATGAGTTTGGTGAGAACCCCATCAAAGTCTGTTCTCATGTCAAGGTTCAATCTAAGTCCACAGTTCAGAAAGTCAGGGAATTGCATGGACCCTTTTTCCACCACCACCTTGTGGGGAAAGCCTGTTCCCACACCATCCTTTACTGACAGAAAAAGAAGAGCTATGACCTAACCTCTGGCAGAAGCACAGGAGCCCATGGCCTGCATATCCTCTGCTCAGCCTATTCCATCCTGACATGTGCATCAGATCACCCTTGTCTACTTGGTGGGAACTCATCATCAATAACCAAACTGATTCTAATACCTCTAATCTATTCCTTTCCTCTCTGTAGCCAGGTATTCTGACCTAAACAAAAGTTTCCAACTGATCATGTCTGTAGCTGGGAAGTGTGCAGCCTCTCTCCTAATGTGAGTTTCTACCATCCATTCTAACACACATCCATCCTTCTTCACTCTAGGCTAGAATTGGGTATTTCTATGAAAGTGCTGCTCTATGACCATGTCTAATCTCCCATGTTGCCATTGTGGCAGATTGCTGCCCCTTACACTTAAATTATAAACAGACACTCTGGAGCTGTCACTGCCTCTGCATTGGTGCCATAAAAAGTCCCTCTTTACCAAATACAGATTATTTGCTTGTTGACAAACCTTAACTGGCTGATAATGATGATTACCGTTATGATCTATGCAATGGGTGTCATAAAGTCACACCATAAGACAGATCTGATGTGGGATGTGTATTGGGAAGAGGTTATACAGATTCTACCTCTGGGTGAAGGTTGAAGGAAGAAGGTGAGGAGAGGAAGGACTGGCCTTTTATAAGGGAATGTAGTGCTTGTGCACTGAGGATGTGCAATGCTGGGAATGTGTCCCATCTTGGCAGCTGGTTATGATATATCCTGATGTCGCTGGATCTCTGGAGCAGGTGGTGGAGATGCCTGATTACCAACAATTACCTCTCACTCTCTAGAACCACAGTACTGCCATCCAGTACTGTGAATGCTAGTCAGTAGGACTGAAGCTTCTAGTTGGGCACCAGCATTCAATTACATACATATTTTAGGCAATAGGGTCTTACCTTCATGTTGTGTAAGGTAACCAAAGCCTTCACAATGGCCTGTGATGTTTAGGAGAGCTACAGAACACCTTTAGCCAATGATTTGACAATATATAACCAACTTCTATCATGGGGGGGGGGGCATCTGGGGCATTTTAAAAATTCCTTTTCAATATGCGTATGCGTGTGTATGTGTATATGTATATTTGTTTATTGTGTTTTTGTCTTGAGTTTTGTTTTGATTTTTTTTGAGAGATGGAACATCAAGTTGGGTGTATATGGAGGCAAGAGTATTTAGGATAAACGAGAGAAGGGAAAGAATATGGTCAAAATTGTATGAAATTATCTTCTGACTAAATAAAGGCAAAAGGAACCTTCATTGGCTGCCCCTTGTCCTTTGATATCTATAGGCCTTAGTTATCATAATACTCAAAGTTCCCTATAATGCTCCCAGATCTCTAACCTCATCTCTCATTGGGGCCCATGCTGAGGTTCTTGAAATACTGGCTAATTAAAGTCCCCATATAATCCAGGTCCTGAGGTCTAGAGTTTATCTCTTCATTTAGCACTGTGTCCAGCAAGAAGACTTAGCCAAAGATGTGCTAAACGAGGTATTTATTAAAATCATATCTTATAGCAATTTCATTGCTGAAAAAGAGTATTAATTCTATTTTTTTAAATAAAAAATAACACGCAGTGTTCATCCCTAGTACAGTGTCTGAACACAAAAGATCTTCATCAAAGACTGAGTAAGTAGGTTGGTGGATGGATCAGTGGTTTGATATATATGTGTATGGATAGACAGACAGATGAAGGTGGAGAGGGACTGGTTAACTATGAGAGAAAAATAACATTAGGAAAGTGTAGATACTTGTATTACTAGTACTAATTATGTTCCCCCAAAAATCTGTTTATACAAGAGACCACACGTAGCTTCTGGGAACCTGCCCCCAGTTGGTTCTGATTGGTAAATAAAGATGCCAACAGCTAATAGCTGGGGAAGACAGACAGAGGCAGGATTTTAGGATTCCCAGGCTTAGGATCAGGAGGAAGAGAGTAGAAGGAGATCCACCATGCTTTGGGAGAGGTGGAGAAAGAAGAGGAGAGACACCATGTGGGGAGAGTGTGCAGAACAGAGAGGCAGAGCCGCCTTGTAACAGGACCTGGAGGGGCCACTCCGAAGAACAGCCTTATTGAAGGTGTGTTATTCAGGGAAGGCTTTGAGATTTCAAAAGCCCATGCCATTCCCAGTTAGGTCTCTCTGCCTCATGGTTCCATCTTAAGATGTAGCTTTCAGCTACCCCTCCAATGCCATGCCTCTCTGCAGCCAGGCCCCCTACCATGAAGCTCAAAGACTAACCTTGAAACTATAAGCATCAAATTAAACACTTTATTTTATAAGTTGGGTTGGTTATGGTGTCTTATCACACAATATAAAACTAAAACAATGTCTTCATTAACCTTTATAATTTTAGATCTCAAAACAGGCTAACATAGAAGGTTTTCAATAAAGATATTGACAGTAAATTGATATATAATTATACAAGTTATATAAATAGTAATATCATAGTAGACCATAGTTTAATAAGTAAATATGATATTCCAATTAAGTATCTTATATGAAATAATGTTTTAGACATAAAAAGTTCAGACATGGAAAATCCTACTAACTAGAAAAAAGTTTCAGGCATTAAAAGGAACCCACATATCCTTGACCATTCTTCAACGGATGAACATCTGTGTGGTTTCAATTTCCTAGATATTGTAAATAGAGCAGCAACGAACATAAATGAGCACCTATCTTTGTAGTAAGAGAAGTGGAATAACTAGCTCGTGTGGTAAATCTATTTACAGTTTTTTGATGAACCTCCACATTGATTTTCACAGTGGTTGGGCCTGTTTGTACCCCCACCAGCAATGAGTAAACGTCTCCCTTCCCCCACACCAACAACAGCATCTGCCATCATTTTTGCAATATTGACATGAACATCAGGAAAGTAACCAACGACTTTCTGATTCAACTGAAGGCCCATTCCATAAGATAGAATCCAAACCAGACACCAATATTGGTGCTAAGGCATGTGACTAGACATAGCATGGGCCCTAGGGGAGAAACTACCCTTGTCATTCTGCAAATTGGAAATAGAGTTAAACTGACTTCTAACAACTCTCGTTGTACTCATGGGTCAGAACATCTCTAAGACCTCATAGCAGATGCTTCCTTTTGCAGTAGATGGTAAGTAACATGGAAACCCACAACTGGACAAGGTTCAGAAAGTAAGAGACGACAGAGTGCTCAGCCCTGACCGGGACACCTACAGCACACCCCATGTCCTCCCAAAGTGTAGGGACCATTATGGAAAAGGCCAGGGAAGGACTGTAAGAGCCATAGGTGTGAGTTGACTCAAAGGCATATAAAGCAAATTTCATTCAAGAATACAATCAAGGAAAAACAAATTAAAACGAAATTGAAATTCTATGTCACCTGAGTCAGAACAGTTATCATTAAAACAAAAAACAAATAACAATAAGTTCTAGTGTGATGTGGAGAAAATGTAATCCTTACACTTTGTTGGTACTAATGAAAATTAGTCTAGGAAATGTGGAAAGTCTGATATAGCTGTCTCCTGAGAGGCTCTGCCAGTGCCTGACAAATACAGAAGTGGATGCTCACAGCCATCCATTGGACTGAGCACAGGGTCCCCAATGAAGGAGCTAAAGAAAGGACCTAAGGAGCTGAAGGGGTTTGCAGCCCCCTAGGAGGAACAACAATATGAACTAACCAGTAATCCCAGAGCTCCCTGGGACTAAACCACCAATCAAAGAAAACAAATGGTGGGACTCATGGTTCTAACTGCATATGTAGCAGAGGATGGCCTAGTCAGTCATCAATGGAAGGAGAGACCCTTGGTCCTGTGAAGGTTCTATGCCCCAGTACAGGGGAATGCCAGGGCCAAGAAGCAGGAGTTAGTGGGTTGGTGAGCAGGGGGAGGAGGGAGGGAATAGGGGATTTTCAGAGGTGAAACTAGGAAAGGGGATAACATTTAAATTGTAAATAAAGAAAATATCTAATAATAATAAATAAAAAAGAGCCACAGGTAGTGGATGATGAGAAGGAAACTCAACACAACCGGACACAACAGGGCACTTGCACAGATGGACACACAGCAGTTCTGACAGAATACACAAGATCTGCACAAGCTCAAGCCAAACAAAATTCCAGTTTGGAGTGGGGATCTAGGTACACACTCAGCTCCTAACTGAAGGATAATAGATAGTTCCTTAGAGAGGGACAGTTATCTTTTCAGTGCATGGCCATACTTTTAAGAATACGTAGCCAACACTAATACAACTTAATGGGATGTTTTAAGTAAGGACACAGAGTCGAGTGGGTGGATGAGTCTGGGAGGATATGGGAGAAAAATGAATATTATCAAAATACAATTCTCAAAGGATTATCAAAAATATTTTAAATAACCATAGTGTCACCCATCTTTGATGGTACCAACATTTTAATTTTTTTTTCTCAAGCCAGGTCTCACTATATATCCTTGGCTAGCCTGGAGGTTGTTATGTAGACCAGCCTTTTCTTGAATTCACAGAGATCTGTCTGCCTCTGCCTCTCAAATACTGGGATTAAGGTACCATTATAGATGGTACCTATATTCTAAAAGAAATACTGGCAGAATAGATTAAATGCCCTGTAGAAAAAAATCATTAACATGCATTTACTTTTAAAGTGTTTTTATTAATAATTCTGTCCTTAACAATTCATTATAAAATATTAAAACTATAACTATATGAATAATAAAATAATTATTCTATCTTCTACAATTACCATCAAGCAAAAGCTGTCTTTGCTACCTGAAGTTAAAACACACTCTATTCTTCATACATTTAGGTGTGTGAATGTGTGTGTGTGTGTGTGTGTGTGTGTGTGTGTGTGTGTGTGTGTGCAGGCATGCATGCACATGAATGTCAGATGACAACCACAGGAGTTGGATTTCTCCTTTCACCATGTGGGTTCCCGGGAATTGAACTTGAAGCATCAGGCTCAGCGACTCCCTGAGTCCTCTCCCCACTTTTCACTGCTTATATGTGTTAAATAACACAGATAAAATGAGAATGTTGGCTAACTTTATTTTTTTTTTTGGCAAATGCCTCTGAAAACAAGGGTCTGCAGAAAATTTTCAGCTGTTACTGTGTTATTTCCTGGATCTTCCAGGAAAATTTTTTGCTGTCTTACACCCAGTTGCAATGTGAAAGACTGGAAATGCAGGATGAGAAATACATTGTGAGAGACTAAAGTTAAATGAATCTGTGTGAAGCTGTTTTCAGCCTGTGCAGAGCTGGTTGTCATGGTAACAGCTGGAGAGAAATAAGAGACCTAAACACAGGAGGCAGAGATCATCTGAGGAACCTCAAAGGTGTGTGATGTAGGTTCTTAGCTATCCCTCCTGTGGTAATAGGCCTCTATTACACACATGATGCCTCCAATATTTTTTTTTTAGAATAAAGCTCCCCACAGGTAGTTAGTGGTATACATTTAGTTAGAGTTTGTCTTAGTTAGGATTTTATTGCTGTGAAGAGACCACAGCAACTCTTATAAAGGCAAACATTTAATTGGGACTGGCTTACAGTTTCAGAGATTTAGTCCGTTACCATCATGGCGAGAAGTATGGCAGTGTACAGAAAGACTTGGTGCTGGAGAGGAAGCTGAGAGTTCTACATCATGATCTGGAGGAAGCCAAGAGGAGACTGAATTCCACACTAGGTAGAACTTGAGCATAGGAAAGCTCAAGGCCCCCCCCCCCCCCCCAGTGACACACTTCCTCCAACAAGGCCACACCTACTCTAAAAGAGCACACCTCCTAATAGTGCCACTCCTCAATGGGTCAACCATTCAAACACTTGAGTCTATGGGGGCCATGTCTATTCAAACTACCACAGAGTCTCTTCCAGGTTTGTGAATCTACAGTCTCAATAAAGACTTAAGTAGAGTAGGAAAAGCTACAGTCTCAACCACTATCAGTCATATGTTGAAATATCACATCTTTTCTCAGCCATACCTTTCAGAGTTTTCTCAACATTGGCCAGTAGTTTAGTTGTCTTGGCTTATTGCAATGTCTTGTTGCAATGGCTTTGAGTCTAAGACTACTGTACTGACTGGTTTTGTGTGCCAACTTGACACAAGCTGCTGTTATCACAGAGAAAGGAGCCTCCCTTGAGGAAATGCCTCCATGAGATCCAACTATAAGGCATTTTCTCAATTAGTGATCAAGGGTGAGAGGACCCATTGTGGGTGGTGCCATCCCTGGGTTGATAGTCCTGGGTTCTGTAAGAAAGCAAGCTGAGGTATTGCAGGATCTTGTGGTAGTACTATGTCCAATTTTCTGAGGAACCGCCAGACTGATTTCCAGAGTGGTTGAACCAGCTTGCATTCCCACCAACAATGGAGGAGTGTTCCCCTTTCTCCACATCCACGCCAGCAACTGTTGTCACCTGAATTTTTGATCTTAGCCATTCTTACTGGTGTGAGGTGGAATCTCAGGGTAGTTTTGATCTGCATTTCCCTGATGATTAAGGATGTTGAGCATTTTTTCAAGTGCTTCTGAGCCATTCGGTATTCCTCAGTTGAGAATTCTTTGTTTAACTCTGTGCCCCACTTTTTAATGGGGATATTTGATTTTCTGGTGTCCACCTTCTTGAGTTCTTTATATATATTGGATATCAGTCCCCTATCTGATTTAGGATTGGTAAAGATCCTTTCCCAATCCGTTGGTGGCCCTTTTGTCCTGTTGACAGTATCTTTTNGGAACACAGGGTTCCCAAGGAAGAAGGAGCTAGAGAAAGTACCCAAGGAGCTGAAGGGGTCTTCAACCCTATAGGTGGAAGAATAACCATGAACTAACTAGTACCCCCTGGGCTCGTGTCTCTAGCTGCATATATAGAAGAGGATGGCCTAGTTGGCCATCAGTGGGAAGAGAGGCCCCTTGGTTATACAGACTTTATAAGCCCCAATACAGGGGAACACCGGGGCCAAGGGGTAGGAGCGGATGGGTAGGGGAGCAGGGCCGGGAGGGGGGAGGGTATAGGGAACTTTCGGGATAACACTTGAAATGTAAATGAAGAAAATATCTAATAAAAGTTGAAAAAAAATTAAAAAAAAAAAAAGAAAGAAAGAAAGCTGAGTAAGGCAGGGGAAGCAAGCCAGAAAGTAACATCCCTTCATGGCCTCTGCATCAGCTCTTGCTTCTTGACCTGCTGGAGTTCCAGACCTGACTTCCTCTGGTGATGAACAGTAATGTGGAAGTGTAAGCTGAATAAATCCTTTCCTCTCCTACTTGCCTCTTGGTCATGATGTTTTGTGCAGGTATAGAAACCCTGACTAAGACAACTACCATTGCCTTCAGTCCATGGTTACAACTGCTGGGTTAGTACTGTCCTTGGGCGCAAGCACCAATGATACCAGGGCATCCCCCGCCCCCCATCTACTGGTGCTCCTCTACTTCCTGGGAGCATATGTACCAGTTCCTCTCATCCGCTCTGTAGAGTAAATCTGCTCTTGGCTTGCTGGCTAACTGGCACGGAAAGACTGGACTGACCCAGTTCTTCCTCCTTCCCATTCATTGTGGCTTCATCAGTTCCCTGCATCCTAGAGCAGCAGGTCTCAACCTTCCTGATGCTGTGACCCTTTAGTACACTTCCTCATGTTGTGGTGACCCCCAACCATGAAATTATTTTTGTTGCTTCTTCATAATTGTAATGTCAGTACTGTTATGAATCATAATATAAATATCTCCGTTTCCTTAGAGGGTCACTACTCACAGGTTGAGAGCCCATGTCCTGGAGAGAAACCTACCCTCTCCCATCCTAAGCCCACCAGAACTTGATATCATATGGATACCAGGAACAAATTGTGTGAAAAGCCACAGGGCATTTTGGTGAGGGGAACCACTGATAAATATAGGTTGATTCCCTGTCATGGCGTATATGACTAGTGCTGCCCTAAGAATGCACATGTAAATATCCCTGAGGATTTTTAAAATATGAGTATATGTTTATGTGTATATGCCCATGGTATAAGCACATGCACTGGGGTACCCAAGGAGGCCAAAGGAGACTTCCGATGCCCTAGAGCTGGAGTTACTGGTAGTTGTTAGCTGCCCTATGTGGGCATGGGAATTGAAATCTGATCCTCTGTAAAAGCAAGTGCTCTTACCCACTGAGACATCTCTTTGGGCCCTGTAAGTATCTCATTGATATAATAAGTAAGTCTCCTTTGGACATATATACCCAGCAGTGGGATTGTGGGGTTCTATGATAGATCTGTTTGAATTTGAAGAATTTCCCAACTACTTCCAGGAAGTCTGCACTAATACCCTCTCATCAACAGTGTACAAGAGTGATTCTTTCTCCACATGCCCGCTAGCACTTGGCTCTTGATGATCGCCTTTCAGGTTGATTTAAACTTTCCTGGTGATTTCAGCATCTCCTCGTCCGTCACTCCAGACTCGTCTGAAGAAGTATCTATCCAGATTTCAGCCATGGTTATTGGATTACTTACTTAGGAGAACAATTCTTTTTGTGATTTTTTTTTTAATTAAGATTATCCCATGACTTCACATTTGCCCTTTAGGCTAGGAGACATCTAACCCCAGAGGAAATAACTTCAATTTATGAAAAGAGTATGCAGCCATACCGTAGGAAAAAAAATACTGTAGGAAAAAAAATAAAACTAAACTTTCTAGTAATAAAACATCTAAAGTTTATAGATAACCCAAGGGAAGGAGAGGGAGAGAAGGAACTGTGTCTCCTGTCTTACTAAAGCCAGCACTTGGAACAGTGCTCTCCATATAGGGATGGACACCAGAAGCATCCAGATGCCTGTAGCTTCCCCCCACACACACCATGGCCATCTTTTCCTTCTAATTTCTGGGGGTAAGACATACTTTGCATATGCCTTTTCCTTCCATTCATGATAAAATATAAATCTATATAGGTTTAACTTATGCCTAATATTATATAAAGGGGGGAAGGAAATAATAACCCCCAATCATTTTGTCATGCAGCCATTCCTCTTTGCTATCTAAAAGGCACACCAACTCTTAAAAACAACAACAACAACAACAACAACAACAACAACAACAACAAAACAGTGTCTAAGACAATAATATGAAAGCATCCGGCTACATTTTGTGACTCTTATAAATACAGGCCTCTACCTACCAGTGCATTAAAGTAGGCATGTGTGGGCTATATTAACCAACCTGCTGATTATAGTAGCACAAATCAGTGCTCTCAGATAAGTCTTATATCATTTAGTTTCAAGATTTTGTTCGTAGCTGTGTTCGTGCCCAGTAGAGGGATAATGAATTAAATAACACTGTGATAATCTGAACTACATGCATTCGTACACTCACATACATACACACACATGCACACACAAAAATGTACATGAACAACTGTCCTCAATAAACTAACAAATAAAAATCAGTAGTATGCCAATGGCCTCTCAGACATCAGCTTGCTTGAGAATCTCAGTGCCATTGCTATCCTCTCTGCTTCACATTTGGGAACCAAGACCAGAAAGGTTACTGAGTGGACTGGGTACTCAGCTGGTCAGTCGAAGGGCTGGGTTTAAACTCTGACATAGGGTTCAACGATGCCTTCAGAGCAGGAGCTTTAACATAGGATCTATCTACGACCCTATTTAAGGCCATGCTTAGAGATCGGAAAATCCGTAGCTCTACCAAAGCCATATCCAAATATTTAAGTTGCATGTATATGCCTTGTTTTATCATGTTTTCATAACTCTGTAAGAAAAATGTTAAAAGAAAGACAAGACGGTAGGTAAGAAGCCACTATTGGAGGACACTGTGCTTCTCAATGAGAAAATATGGCTTTACACTATGTGAGACAGTTAGGACAATGCTTTGACATTATTAGTGGTGTGAACTTCATTCTCATTTACTTGGAAAAATACCACCCTTCTTCCATTGTACTTGATATTAGTAGCTGTGTCACTCACAAACAGGTGCCTGGGAGTCACAGACACTCCATTATTGCTGTTATTGTAGGTTCTGAATTCTTTTTCCTTTACTTTTAATACAATTTACCAAAGCTGCCACTACAGATAATCAACTTGCTATGAAATAGTGAGATTTTTAAGGTCAATACCTCAATGTCCTGCCTATAGGGGACATTAATGACCAGAAAAGAGACTATCTTCCCACACTGACCTCTCTGCATCATGAACTTTATGAAACTGCCAGGCATTTTCCAGCTGTTGTGTTTTATAAAAATATAAGAAGAGATGGAATATGTTTGGTGGCTGTGTAGCCAGGTGTGGGGGGAGGGGTGCCTCTGTGGGCCCATGCTGAAACATCCCTTCCCCCTGAGGGACCAGTCACAGGATGGTACAGTATAGAATAGAATTTATTCAGGGAATGGGGAAGGGAGTTGAGGGGAGGGAGGGGGGGTGGAGTAGAGGCTGGCCATGAGCATGTGGAGTGGGGGAATGGAGAGAGAGGATGTAGAGGGGCAAGAGTACAGAGCAAGAGCAAGAGAGCAAGAGAGAGGAGGGGCAAGCAGCCCCTTTTACAGTGAGTCATGCATACCTAGATGTTGCCAGGTAACTGTGGGGCAGAGCCTAGAAGAAATGCCAACACCACCTATATTTGGAATAAGTGGTTTGAACTCTGTTAAGGGAAAATTCAAGATACAGTTGTGCAGAGAGACCAGGAAAAAAATTAGCTGGGATAAACTCAGCCTGAACGATGGAAAGAACAGCAGCAGGCTAAGCCAGAACTTGAAAAGGATACATATCATTCTACTAACTACTGAAATGTTAAGAACTGGCTCTGAGAGCATGTTAAAGCTGGACCTCAAACGGATTTAAAAGCAGTGGAACAACAAGTTCAATTTAACATCACTCTTTGTGACTTCGCTTCCTTCTCAGGTTCCCCATCACACTGCCTCTGTCTTATCTAAATTGAAATCTCCTCTAGCCTCACCCAAAATCTTCCTTCAAGAAGAATTAGCAGCTCCTGTCTCTGAGTTCCTGCAACTCCTTGCTGATACCCATGCCAGACACTTGGAAGCACTGTCATCCTCTGTGAATGATACGAAACTGCCTACCCATCTTCCTAGTGCTTGCGGGGTTGGATGGAGACAACTGGGCCCATTTTAACAGCAGGTACTTAATAATCATTGTAGAACAAATGGAATGATGGTGAATTGATTAAAAAATAAGTCTTGCAACCTGGATTCAAGGGCCAGGGACTGGAGAGAGAGCTCAGTCTGCTAAGAGTACATGCCCAGATGAGTCCTGCTCAGGACCTGAGCTCATTTCCCTGAACCTACATGGTGGCTCACTACCATTATAACTTCAGTTCCAGGAGATCCAATGCCTTCTTCTGACATCCACAAATATACATGAAGGCAAAACACTCATACACACAAAATAGTAATTTCTAAAACCTATATCCTTAATGTCTTTGAAGTGGATGATGGTATGCAGTATGAACCCAGAGTGCCTGGAAGATGAAAAACATGGAGTTTAGGAACCCAAGTCACGGGGCTGAGTGTCTTTATAGACAGAGTAGCCCAACAAATACTTTTTCCTGTCCAGGCATTTAGATGCTAAGATTTTTACTTACACGGGTACATATTTTACTAATAATAGACCTTTTTTGACTATGATAATAATTCAAGAATGTTTTCAGTATCTGAATAGAAAGTAGAGAATTAGCTTCCATGTAAACTGGGGAGCAGGAAGTCTGTCTGAGGCTATCAACAAGTCCTGGTAGTCCTGCCAAGAATGTTGCCAGCCCAATCTACCCTACTCCCTTCCAGCCCTCCAATCTCTGGCCACTCGGTGGTCCGGGATGTCACTACCACGTATCAAATGACTCTCTGTGAAATGCCATCTGCTGGTGATGACAACCCACAATGTCAAAATTAGGGCAAACGGCTGCTTTCTTAGACAGGTCCACAGTCCTCTGCTGCTCAGGGGGCTGTCAGCATCAGGATCAGCACACTTCTTTAAAACGTATGCATCCCGGCTCCAAGCCACTCTCCCCAGTGGGTCTATGGAATGTATGTTATTATTGTGACAATAAAGCCTGAGAACTATCATGCAAAAAAGAAAGAAATAGAGAAGGAAGGAAGGAAGGAAGGAAGGAAGGAAGGAAGGAAGGAAGGAAGGAAGGAAGGAAGGAAGGAAGGAAGGAAGGAAACAAAGAAACAAAGAAACAAAGAAGAGAAGTGTTCCGCAAATTTATCATTGTAAAAACAAGAGAAAAAATGGGTAATAAAGAAGAAATGGAAAGAGAGAAAGTAGAGTAAGGAAAAGCAGGAAAGAGAGAGGGAGAAAGAGGCAGAAAGAACAAGGCATTGATTGAGGCTCGGAGCATAAAAAATAATTTAAAAGTAAGGATGTTTAGTTACAATAAAACTTTAGAAATAAAGCTAAGCTCAAGCCTGACATAGCACAGGCCTGTAATTCTAGCATCTGGGGAGCAGAGATAGGAGGATCAAGGTTAGCCTTGGCTACCTAACAAGCTTGAGGCTAGCCTGGGCTACATGAGACCCTGTCACAGAAAAGAAACAAAAAACAGAAGCCAAGCACTGAGCTGAGTTTGAGCCAATGCTGTGAAGCATGTCTGCGTCTCAGGGAACACAGGCATGGGGCAAATGTTAGGGCAAGCAAGTGCAGGCTGGGGCATGGGGGCTTCATATACTTACTTCCCTGGCACAGGACACACATTTCAGAACTAGCGCTATAGCGAGGTAGAGGGAAAGGGTGAGGATGAGGGAGAGATCCACAGTTTTGTGGAATGTATTTTTCACTTTGATAAACTCCCTTCTGTTTATGCTGTTATGCTGCCTGTGCCCATGCCTCCAAGGAAGATCCTTCCGTGGATGAGAATGAGAGCTTTTTTTACACTGCCTTTATAGTTCACAGCTCACCAGAGGGAGCATGGCTGGACTGTAGGTGAAAGTGGGCCCTTCTGGATCTCATTTCCCGACTCTGCTGTTGGTTTGCTGCAGTTACCCTGGGGCACCTTTTTAGTAAATCAAGACTGTTTCTGTAATGGTCTGATTCTGGAGCCCCAGCTCTGAAACAATGCCAAGCTGAGAGCCTCCTGATCCTATCAGATAAGGTGGGACGGGCCCATGGTGGCATACTCACACCGTGGATAATGGATCTCACAAGGGTTATGTTCCGCAAAAGAAGCAATTCACATAATAGCATGCACTGCAGGAGTGACTGTATAAAGGCAGCCGTCACATGATGCTTAGGCAAATCTCTACTCTGATGTTAGAAGTTGGGGGTCAGATTTATTTTCTAGGCAAAGGTGTTTGGATGTCCAGAGCTGCAGTTAGGTAGTCCTTTGCTAACATGGCAGCCGTTAAGCTGATTGCATTCACTTATTGGACATCTAGATAAAACACAACAGCCCGTCTTCATGGAACTTATATACTAATAGGAAGAGACATTGTTACCAAAGCAACACATATAGATCAGACTGAAAAATAGTGTACATACAAGTCAAGGTAAGGGGGCAGCAAATGTGTATGGGATGGGGGTGTGTGCACTGGCATCACAGAGGTTTTTAAAGGAACCATCTAGAGAGATTTCCTAGAAATAGGGAGAAAACGGGGTTGAAGCAGGAGGATCATGGGGACTCTGCAATATCCTGAGTAAACACCGACCCACGTTTGATCATCATCCAGCATCTTCTAGATGCACGTCTGCTCTTCAGATGGACGATGGCACTGGGTCAGAAGAACACACAGCTCCTCTAGTAAGGCAGGGATGTAGTTAGGGCAATGCTGGACTAAGGGCACAGATGGGGATGTTTATCATAGAGGTGGATGATGTCTGTAGACGCCTATAGCCTAGATGCCACTAAGAAGGGATGGGTGGGAGGAGGTCTCTGCATTTGGGCCTGGGACCACGGCAGCATTGAGAGGTAGAAAAGAACAGCATCCTGCAGCAACTGTGACCAAGGACAAGGAGGTAAGAAAGCCAGGAGAAGTGGTGTCCCAGAAGCTACACACACCCAAGAGGAGGGAGAAGGAATCCAACGATTTCCAATCCTGCTGATGAGGCAAATAACAGCAGAGAGAAAAACTGATCTCTGGATGCAATAAGGTTTAATAAAGTCACCAAGGGAAGAAGCAGCAGCCATTTCTGCAGAATGTGAGGCAGTGCTCAGGTACTGATGAGGTACCTGAGGCAGTGGAGGAGTGTGGAGTGGCTGGAGCTGAGGTCTGAGTCAGCAGAGAGGCTGGGGTATCTCCATACTCAAGATGCAGTGGGTATGCTCTGTGTTGAAAGCCACACCCTGAAGTAGCTAATGCAGAAAGCCAAATTGCTCCAGCATAAGGCTCAGCTGCAGAACTGAGCATTGCATTTCCTTTGCCTGGGGGATCATTCTCTCTCCTCTCAAGCTATTCAGCTTCAAGGCAGATGACTGCTTGGTTACACAGGCTGAAGTCACTGTCTTCACTTCACCTGTCTCTGAAACCCAAGTCATTTCCCCTTTCAGTCAAACTTCCCCATTTCTGATGTGTTGACCTTTCTTTAAGACTCGAGGACCACATCTCCAGCATCAGCACGTCTCTGCAATTTCCCGAGTCAATAGCAACCCACAGTTGATCATGATCCAGCATCTCTGAAATGCACATCTGCTCTTCTGTGTGGTCCTCGTTCCCCATATGGGCGATGGCACTGGGTCAGACGAACACACAGCTCTCCTCAGTTAGCTTTAAGTTTCTACAATCCCTGTACAGATGGTGTGATCTCCTACATCTTGAGTCTCTTCTAAGCATTTTTACAATTTGCCTCAAGGGGCTTCACAAACTCTGAAAGTTGATGCTTCTACTTGCAGTTTCAAATGACAGTTAAAAAAAAAGTATCACGATTAACGTTTCAAAACCACATAAAATACATAGTTTTTAACCACCATTTATAACTGTTTAACTCAAGGGCTTTGGCATCACACCCAAGAAGAGAAAGGTGGAATCCTGACTCCATATCTTCATGTCTGGAGCTCCAGCCCAGGACTTTGCACATGCTAGGCCAGTGCTCACACACTGAACCACACCCACAGCCCTCACCATATGATACATGATCTTCATCATCCTCGAGCAGTGGTTCTGAACATTCCTAACACGGAGACCCTTTAATGCAATTCCTCATGCAGCGGTGACCCTCATTTATAAAATCGTTTCATTGCTACTCTATAACTGTCATTTTGCTGCCATTGTGCATTGTAATGTAAATATCTGATTTGTGACTCCCCAAAGGAGTCATGACCCACAGGTTGAGACCCAGTGCCCTGAAAAGAAACTTTATACCTGTGAGCAGTCAGCCTTGTTTATCTTCTTTATAGCCAATGGTAACCACTCATCCTTGCAGATCTACAGATTCCTTTGATCCAGATATTGCATATAAATAAAATCATACAACGTGTGGCTTTATGGTGTGTTCTTTCTTTCATTTAGCTTGTTTTCAGGGTTCATCCATGTTGAGCCACATTCTCTCTCTCTTTTTTATTCATTGTGAGTTTCACATCATGCACCCAAGTCTCACTCATTTCCCAGTTCCCTTGTATTCACCCTATGCCCTTACAAATGCCCCTAAAATAATGCTCTCACACACACACATACACAACAAAACAAAACATAGAAATGCCTTGCAATGGGAGCTGTAGTGTGTCACATTATATAACACAGTGAACCCTTCTGTCCGCACATCCCCACTTGCAGATGTTCATTGCAATGATTCATGAGTGTGCTTCAAGGTCCCTGGCGTCTGTAACACCATCAATACTGGATCCTCACCAAGACTCCTCTTGGTTATCCTGTTGTTGCCCTGAGACCCTACAGCATTGGATCAGCAGGACTGGCTTTTTCACACACTCCAATAATTCGTAGATGACATTGATTTTGGAGGTGGGCCAACTCCAAGCCCTGGATCTGGGCCTGGATCTGAGCTGGTTAATATGCCAGTTCTCCATACCACGGTGAGCTCTCCAATACTGCTCTGGCTAGACCACTCAGTGCTTCGGGCAGGAGGCAGGAGGCAGGGTCAGCTCTCCTGCTCTCATGCTCTTGGGTCCATCTCTTGCACCCATGTCTCTAGAACTAGCTTGACTGTGCTGCCCAGTCAAGTGCTGCAGTCATGAAGGGCAGGGCCAGCTCTCCCACCCCAAGGCTAACACTTCTGCCTGGGACAGGTGGCAAGGGGTGGGGAAGAGGCATGAATTACTTCCACACCCAGGCCACCTCATCTTAAGCTACATTCTTAATATGTTACACATAATGGAGTATACTAGTGCTTCATTCAGAACATTTTCTGATTGAGTAGTACTCTATCACATGAGCATGCAGAACTGTAGTGTACTTGTAATCAATAAATGATGTAATTGTTATAAATTATCCCTGGTTTCAATCAATAAGGCAAATTTTGAATGTCCAAACAAACAACAACAACAACACTAAAGCTTTCTCATTGCTTTTATATTTTTTTTCCTGCAGGGTAAAATAATTGACTCATTAGTTGGTAGACTTTTGGATTACTTCTTCCTTTCCACCAGTGTAGATAATGTTGTGATGAACACTTGTGATCAAGTTTTTGCTAAGACGTATGCTTTCATTTCTCCTGAGTAGACATACCAATGGGATCACTGGCTCACAGGGAGTCTGTTCTTTGCAAAAATCATCTTCCACAGTGGCAGTGCCTTGGTACTTCTCTACCACCAGTGTGCAAAGGCTCAAATCCTCCATATCCTCGACACCCATGGTTGTCAGCTTTTTCTGTTAACCATCGAAGGAGAAATGATGAGCAACTCCTGACATCACAGCAGGAGCCACTTCACTTTAAAGTCTTATATTTTATTTACTGTGAGTATACAGACATGAATATGGAGGCAAAGATTAGTCCTATACTCCAGATCTTAAATGTTTTAGTGATGTAGTTGACATTGGCTATGTAGACCTATATCTTTCTACCAGACTGGATGGGAGATTTGTGGAAATTAGTCACGAATCTTGACTTTGTATTGGCCTTAAGAGAAAAAATTGTAGCTAATGATAGAAATGACATATTATTTATCTTTCTCCAGTTGTCATTACTTTACGCTATAAACTCACTCTGCTCTGCTCTATACCTTCCAGATCCTGTTTCTCTTCCTTATTGTCTGCCATCTTTGAACACTCTGAGCACACTGATTGTGCCCCAGACCTCTCTGTATTTACATTGTTGGGCACATGAAAGACTTGTGAAAAATGCTTGATGGGATAAATTTGACAAATTGGTCAAAACACTACAAAATAAATGACTCTATTGCAATTCATTTATTTAGATGAGACATAATGTTACATAATAAAAGGAGACACATTGTCATACATTATGATTTATTAATCCCAGCACTCAGGAGGCAGAGGCAGGTGGATTTCTGAGTTCGAGGCCAGTCTCGTCTACAAAGTGAGTTCCAGAACAGCCAGGGCTGTACAGAGAAACCCTGTTTCGGAAAAAAAGAATTACATTGAACTAGGCTTAGCGACTGCATGTATAAGCTAGTTAAGGCAGGATGCACACACCAGCATGAGTCTAAACTCAGGCCTACAGGTGTGTAAAAGTTTGGTCTGCTTGTAACTAATGTGATGTGATCACCCTAAACTATCCCTAACCTCATTTCTAAATATCTAAAATACACACTGAATCTTTCTCATTGTCTGTATAAAAAAAATGGGGAGGGGATGTAAAAATTAAAAGCACAGGGATATATAAGAAGAAGGGAAATTCTCCATTTCTCCCTGAACTTTAAAATTTAATGCTACAACTTCAAATGAAATGGAGGGAAACTCAAAACAATTCCACTAAAGTCAACAAGACAAAGTTGTCCACTCTCTCTGTTCCTATTCAATATAGCACTTGAAGTTTTAGCAAGAGCAATAAGGAGAGCAATGGGATACAAATTGGAAAAGAAGAAGTCAATAATATCATTTGCAGATGATATGATAGTATACATGAGTGACCCTAAAATTCTACTATGGAATTCTTAAAGATGGTAATCACTTTCAGCTAAGTGGCTGGATCCAAGATTAAAAAAAAAAAAATCACTAGCCCTTCTATATACATATGACAAAGGGATTGAGAAAGAAATCGGTGCAGCAACACCCTTCATAATATTCACAAATATATAAAGTATCTTGATATAACTCTAACCAAGCAAGTGAAAGACCTGTATGACAAGAACTTCGAGTCTTTTAGGAAAGAAATTGAAGAAGATATCAGAAGATGGAAAGATCTTCCATGTTCATGGATTGGTAAGATTAACATAGTAAAAACATGTATCCTACTAAAAGCAACCAACAGAATCAACACAATCCCATCAAATTCTAACACAATTCTTTATAGACCTGGAAAAGAAAATTTTCAATTTTATATGGAAAAACAAGAAACTCAGGAGAGCTAAAACAACCCTGTACACTAAAGGAACATCTGGAGGTACCACCATCCCTGATTTCAAGCTCTACAACAGAGTTAGAGTAATAAAAACTGTATGATATTGACATAAAAACAGACATATTGAACAGTAGAACTGAACAAAAGACAGAGACATAAATGTACATACCCATGGACACCTGATTTTTGAAAAAGAAGTCAGAAGTATACACTGGGGAAAAAAAGAAAGAATCTTTAACAAATGGTTCTGGTTAAACTGGATGTCTGAATGTAGAAAAAAGCAAATAGATCCATATTTATCACCTTGCATAAAACTCAGATCCAATTGGATCAAAGACCTCAACACAAAACTGACACACTGAGCCTGAAAAGAGAAAGTGGGAGAATAGTCTTGAACACATTAACAGAGGAGACAACTTCTTAAACAGAACACTAATAGCGCAGGCACTAAGATTAACAAATAATAAATGGGATGTCATGAAAAAGAAAGGCTTCTATAAGGCAAAGAACACTATCAGTTGGACAAAGTGATAGCCTACCGAATAGGAAAACATTTTTTACCAATTCCACTGCTGATAGATATTGAGTATTCAAACTATGAAAAGAACTCAAGAAACTAAATATCAAAAAAACCAAATAATCCAACTAAAAATGTACAGATCTAAATAGAGAATTCTCAACAGAGAAATCTCAAATGGCTGAGAAACACTTAAAGAAATGTTCAACATCCTTAGCCATCAAATATAAATCAAAACTAAGTTGAAATTGGATCTTACATTTATCACAATGGCTAAGATTAATCATACAAGTGACACCATGCCGATAAGGATGTGGAGCAGGGGGAGCACTTCTCCACTGCTGGTGGGAGTGAAAACTCTTACAGACAGTATGAAAATCCATATGGCAGCTCTTCATAAAATTAGGAATTGAACTGCCTCAAGACCCAGTTCTAACTTTAATTTTTCCAAAACCTATTTTTAATGATGGTTCTTAAACAATTTAATGTCCCTTATAGCCCACCACCCACTAGAGGTCGAGAGAAAGCAAGGATACAGGGGAAGTGGACCTGAATAGAAAGGTTCTTTGGAGCAACTCCTGTCTGGGTTGTCTGGAAATTTGCAGTTCAGTTCACAGGTCCATCTTCAAGGATGGTACTAACTTAGTCATCTCAGACAGAAAGGGACTTTTAATATCTCCAACAATTTTTCAGTTATTTTTTTTCTGCAGGCATTTATTACTTCTCTTTCACCTTATTTCTGGCCATGTACTGAAAATGATCATTAGAAAAGAGAGACCACTTCCCAAGGGGGTCTGCCAAGGGACAGAGGATGGGGCCACCATGCTAGAGACAAGTAGGAATCCTTAGACATAAAAGGGACTGACAACTCTCCACCATGTTCTTTCTAGGAGATCCCTTTAAACCTTTCATACCCCAGAGTCAAAGGAAGGTTAGACATTTTAATTTACATACACTGCACAAATCATCTCACCCTCTCTTGTCACCTGCCCCGAGCCTGCTGTTGTCCACCAACAGTTTGAAACTGTAACGCTTTGGATTGTTGCATCTCACCCTCTCGTGTCACCAGCGCCGAGCCTGCGGTTGTCCACCAACAGTTTGAAATTGTAACGCTTTGGATTGTTGCAGAGTTTTAAATCAATCCGAGTGACGTTGACTTCTCTCAAGATGTTGGAAACTTTGCAGGAGTCTCTCCTGGTGCTCCATCATCAGGCTCCGTGACCCTGCGACGTGACACTACGTATGGGGTTTCATGTCCTCTCCTCTCTTTGGGAGGTGAAGGATCCCCACAGCTTTGGTTATAGTTGCCTTACCACTGAGCAGAAAGCACAGAGTTGCTTACATTCCCCTGAAGAAGGGAGAGGAAGAAGCACAACCTGAACTGTAACCAAGGGAAGTGAAGACCTAAGGGCTGGGGTGGAGCTGCCTCCAGCCATCCAGGAAGCAAGGGGGGAATTAGCATTTGGATGAGAGGTGGCTCAGGGAGGGCCAGGCCTAGTGGTCTCAAGGAAAACAGAGGGAAGGGTTAGGCTGGAAGTATGGGGACCAGGAAAGCATGCGTGCACACTATATATAGATAGATAGATAGATAGATAGATAGATAGATAGATAGATAGATAGATAGAATGTATACACACACACACACACTGTGTGTGGGGTGTGTGTGTATATATATATATATATATATATATATATATATATATGGGGTGGGGGGGTGTATGGGNCAAGACCAGGAAATCCTAAAATCCCGCCTACGTCTGTCCTTCCCAGATATTGGCTGTTGGCATCTTTATTTACCAGTCAGAACCAACTGGAGGTACATAGACACATCCAGTCGACACTTATGTGACTGTCTAATTAATATGATTTCAATCACTTTCCCCAATAGCTATTTCACTACTCTACTACATGGGAACAGGCCTGCACATTCAAACGCAAATGCATAAAACAAAATGTGCTGAAATTTCAGAAATGATTGATTCCCTGAGCTCTTCATACACTCCAAATGTTTCCCTACATGAAATTAAAGGTCATATTTCCTAACACCTCAACCATTCCACCAGGACTCTTCGAGAGTTACAAAAATGAAAAGACCCGCACGGTAGATATGAGCATTCCGGTCTTTCACATGGAAGTCCTAGTCTTGGCATTGGCAATGAAAATGGTCAAAACTGCTCTCCTCACAGAAGCAGGCTACTTCACTCACACCGGGCAAGGTTCACTGCACATAAACAGGCATTCACTGCAGGGTCATCCCTGAGGCTAAAACATCTTAGTGCTCCTACCACTGTGGCAAGGACATTCTTGGGTGAATCTGCTTTTTGTTGTTGTTTGTGTTTTCTGAGAGTTTCTGACACTGAAAAATCAAGTATGACAGGAGAAGTTTGGTGTTACTGTACCAGTGTGTTCTAAAGCACTGGAAGTTTGAACCATCAATGCTTTTGAAATCAGTACAAATGCCAACATGAGAGCCAAAGACACATGTCTTACTGTTATGCAAATAGTTTGGAAGAGGGAGAAACTGCTCACTGGTTAAAATGCTTGTACCTCATAAATGAGGACCCAACTTCAGATCCCCCCAAATTCCCATTGATGCCAGGTGGGTGACACAGCCCCCTTATAATATCAACTTCAAGAGATAGAAACAGGGGCTCCCTAGAGCAAAGTGGCTAGCCCGACTAACCACAACGGAGAGTTCTGAATTTCACTGCGAGACTCTTGTTTCAGTGACTAAAGTGGAAAAGCAACTGAAGATGATTCTGAACTGGCATCTACCTCAGGCCTGCACGTGTGTACATGTAGACCTGAGATCTCAGATGAAGCCTAATATTTATAGTCAAATGATATTCAACAAGAAAATCAAACAACTCTGTTAGAGAAGAATAATCTCTTGAACAAATAATGCTGGAATAACTGAGCATTTGCCTTCAAAAGATGGAAATGGAAACCTACCTTAAGTACATGCAAGATGTCACTCAAACTATGGGCTGGAGGTAGAGATGGCAACACAGCAGTTAACAACACATGCTGTGCTTGCAGATGACCCGAGCTCAGTGCTCAGCATCTCACAACCACCTGCTATTCCAGAAGACTCAGTGTCCTCTTTTAGACACATAGACATATACATATATACACAATTAAAAAATAAATATTTGTAAAACAACTTAAACTATAATAAAAGAAAAAGACTCAAAAATAGGCCTAGAAATGAACAGAGCAGAAGACAGCACCTGAGAACATGTAGGTGGAACCTTGTACAGCCTCCGGTTAGTGGGTGGCCTTCTGAACATGCTGTCCAAGGAGAGGTGACTGCCAGGGCTGACAAGTGGAGCATCTCCAAATCCTGAAGCTTCATGCTTTGATGTGCAACAACAAGATAGAAGCTATCCCAGATGTGGGGAAACATTTGCAAATCGTACCTGTGATGAGGGGCTTGTATTTGGAATTTAAGAATGCTTATCCTTCACTGGGTGTGGTGGCACATGCCTATAATCCCAGCACTTGGGAGGCAGAGGCAGGCAAATTTCTGAGTTCGAGGCCAGCCTGATCTACAAAGTGAGTTCCAGGACAGCCAGGGCTACACAGAGAAACCCTGTCTCGAAAAACAAACAAACAAAAAAAGAATGTTTATCCTTCAATAAGAATAAGAAAATAATTTTAAAATAGGCAAAGGATGCAAATAGAGGTTTCAACAAAGGCATGACACACGAGAGGCTGCAACGCTAGTCATTGGGGAAGTGCAAATCAAAACCACGAGATGCTATTTCACACCCACTAAAACAGAAATGATCAGAGCAGTGACAACATGGCAATGATGCAGCCCAATTAGAGCCTTTGTAGGTCACTGGGGAAAGCCTAATGTGCTACATCCACTTCACAAAATAGTTCTATAGTTCCTAAAAATGTTAAACACACACTTACTAGGGCAATTACTCTGTAATTGCACTAGTAAGTGCAGACCGCCCCCCCCAAAAAAATGAAAATAGAAGTTCACATTTAAAAATTACACATAAATGCTCACAGTAGCTCAAGAGTACAAATAAGCCACATATCCATCAACTAATGAATGAATAAATAAAATACACTTTAGCTATATAGTGAAATAGTATTGGCAATAAAAAGAAATAAAATATTGACAGCCATGACAATATAAACTCTCAAAAGAATTGTACCAAGTGATTATACTTATATATGATTGCACTAATTTAAAATGCCCAAGACAGGCAAGACAGGCAAATCTATAAAGACATAAAGTAGATTTAGAGGGGCCCTGATCAACAGCTAATTGATAAAAGGTCCTTGGGGAAAATCAAATGTCCTACAATTAGATCATACTGGTGACTATACGACTCTGGAAGTATGCCTTAAATGAGTGGCATTATAGTGCATAAATTACACTTTACCAAACAGTTAAAAGACAGAATAACATAGTCAATAAGACAAATCGGCAACCTACTGATTGGAAAAAATCTTCACTAACCCCACATCGGATAGAGGGCTAATATCCAATATATATAACAAAAAATTAATTACCAAAAAAACCAAGCAACCCATTCAAAAAATGGGGTATAGAACTAAACTGAGAATTCACAACTGAGGAATCTTGAATGGCTGAGAAGCACCTAAAGAAATGTTCAAATTCCTTAGTGATCAGGAAAACGCAAATCAAAACGACCCTGAGGTTCCATCTTACACCAGTCAGAATGGCTAAGTTCAAAATCTCAGGTAACAACACATGTTGGAGAGGATATGGAGAAAGAGGAACACTCCTCCATTGCTGGTGGGATTGCAAACTGGTACAACCACTCTGGAAATCAATCTGAAGGTTCCTTAGAAAATTGGAAATAGATCTACCTGAAAACCCAGCTATACCACTCTTGGGCATATACCCAAACGATGCCCCACCATGCCACAGGGGCATGTGTTCCACTAAGTTCATAGAGGCCTTATTTGTGACAGCCAGAAGCTGCAAACAACCTAGATGTTCCATGAGAGAAGAATGGATACAGAAAATGTAGTTCATTTACACAATGGAATACTACTCACCTATTAAGAATGAGGACATCCTGACTTTTGCGGGCAAATGGATGGAACTAGAAAATATCATCCTGGGTGAGGTAACTCAGAACCAAAAAAACCCATACATGGTATGTACTCACTAATAAGTGGCCATTAGCCAAAAATAAATAAATAAATAAATAAATAAATACAAACACAAGATACAGTCCACAGAGTTCAAAAGGCTCAACAAGCTGAAGTGCCCAAGTGAGGAAGCCTCAGTCCCACTTGGGAGAGAGAAGAAAGCAATCACAAGTGGGGATGGAGGGAGGAAGGGACTTGGGAGGAAATGTGGATGGGGGGTTTGGGGGGTAGAGGGGAACCTGATCTGGTAATGGGTGAGGGAAAAGGTCTGAAGCCCTGAAGGCCAACAGAAAGAATGTAAACAATAGGAATTGGGGGACCCCACACCCATGAATTCACCAGAGACCTGGGAGGTGAGAGACTCCCAGAACTCTTAGGGAGGGACCTTTGATGAAATGCCATTAGGGAGAGGGAAATTATAGAGCCCGCCTCCAGCAGGAAGACAGGGCATCAAGTGAGGGACGGGGTTGCCATCCCACAGTCACACCTCTGACCCATAATTGTTTCTGTCTGAAAGAATTACAGGGATGGAAATGGAGAGGAGCCTGAGGAAAAGAAGGTCCAGCGACAGGCCCAAAGTGAGATCCAGCTCTAGGGGAGGTCCCAAGGATGGACACTATTACTGAGGCTATGGAGTGCTCACAAAAAGGGATCTATCATGACTGCCCTCCAAAAGACCCAACAAGCAGCTGAAAGAGTCAGATGCAGATATTTGCACCCAACCAATGGACAGAAGCAGCTGACCCCTGTTGTTGAATTAGGTACGGCTGAAAGACGCTGAGGAAGAGTGTGACCCTGTAGGAGGACCAGCAGTCTCAATTAATCTGGACCCCTGAGATCTCTCAAACACAGGACCACCAACCAGGAAGCATACACCAGCTGATATGGGGCCCCCAACACACATACAGCAGAGGACTGCCAGGTCTGTGTTCATTCAGAGATGATGCACCTAACCCTCAAGAGACTGGAGGCCCCAGGGAGTTTAGAGGTCAGGTGGAGTGGGAGGTAGAGCCCTCCACATGGAGACCTGGGTAGGGTGGAGAGGAGGTGTGGGATGTGGAGCAGTCTGATAGTGGATGGGGAGGGGCAGAGAATGGAAGATGGAATGTAAAAAATAAATTACATGCCGGGCGTGGTGGCACACGCCTTTAATCCCAGCACTCCGGAGGCAGAGGCAGGCGGATTTCTGAGTTCGAGGCCAGCCTGGTCTACATAGTGAGTTCCAGGACAGCCAGAGCAATACAGAGAAACCTTGTCATGAAAAAACAAAATAAATAAATAAATAAATAAATAAATAAATAAATAAATAAATGAATTACAAATGAAGTTAAATTAATATATATATTATAACATAATAGTTTTTAAAAGTCAGAATAAATGGAGAAACCATGACCACAGTTATATATAAACAAAACTGACAGTCTCTCCCTTTTCATTTGGTGCAAGTGTGAATTTGTAAAAGAAAAAAAAAAAAAAACTGACAAGAAAATTGCTCATTAAAACCAGAAGCATGGTATCTCATGCTATCTCACTGAAGTTCCTGACAATGACGAAATAATAAGACTAGTGAGCTCTGGGAAAAAGAACCACAGGTATCTAAGCAGGGGGCCCTTCTAAGGTCACATGACATGTGAAGGAGTACTCACTTGGTCTGAAGCCACAAGGTGTTAACTGTGGGGGTGTGGGGCTTAACACCAGACATCCTCATGGAACAAACATATGGCCAGTGATGTGCCGCACAATGGGGACCACTTCCTACTTCACAGATAGAAAGCTCAAGACTTTCTACTAGAAACCAAGTCAGCACTGTCCTTCAGAGACTGCCATGGAGTCTGTCTGTTTTAAAAAAGCAACTTTCCGTAATGCTGGGACAAATTAACCTATTCTTTATTACACTTACTTTATTATTATGGTAGGAACTCCTGTCCATAAATGTCCCTCTGGACCTCTACTTGTATTCTTCTTATCAATTCTTATAACCCAAGAAAATAGCTAAAAAGAAATGTCCTTGTGACCAATTTTAGGAAAAATTTTTAAAACTCCAAGTGTGTGTGTGTATATGTGTGTGTGTGTGTGTGTGTGTGTGTGTGTGTGTGTGTGTGTGTGTGTATGCCTATGCATGCATATGCATGAGGAGACCAGATATTAAAACTGGGCATCTTCCTCAAGCAGAGTCCACTATTTTTTGAGACAGGGTCTCTCGCTAAACCTGGAGCTTGCCAACACAGGTACAGCTTCCTATCTCTGCAGTTCTGGGATCACAGCCATATGCTGTTGCACCCAGATTGTTTTGTGGGTTCTAGCGATTTTAACTCAGGTACTTGTGTCTGGGTGGCAAAAACTTGAACAGCTGATCCACCTCCTTAGCCTCTAAAATTCTGATTTTTGCCTTTTCAATGAACTCCTACTAAGGGATCCTGAAGATAATATGGCCATTGATAAAATCACCCCAACTGAGTCATTTCTAGTCCCTNAAAAGCCTGGGAACACTTAGCATTCTATTTTAAACTATAGTAGTTTAGGAAGAAAAAATTTGTACTCGTAGTTTCTTTCCAAAAACTGGCAGAACCACCAATGGAGATTGCTGCCAATATAGCATGAATTTTTCCATTAAAGAAAATTTGAGATGAACAAACAAATGAATGAAATCCTCTTGAGTTGAGAGATCAACCTCTATCTTTCAAGAAAGGAAAGACGGTAAATGAGTCATCTCAGTCTTTCTTTCTTCAACTTCTGTGAGGGCAGCTTTAGAGAGGGCTACAAGGAGCCTAAGCTAGACACCATAAGCTGATGAGGACCGTGGGGAGGTTCTCACTGTTTCTCTTGGTTACTGTTTCCCTGGCAAGTCCTCCTGACTCTGAGGAAGACCTCTCACACTGACTGCTTGGGGGAGCTCTAGTATTTTCTCTTCAGCTGTTCCTGCTATGTAATGAATAGGAACTAATATTCCTGTCTGAGGGAAAGCACTATGCACTGGTGGGAAAGCCATCATGGTTTCTTGCCCTGACACGGGAAGAACAACAGCTTCTGTGAGGTTCTCCATGTTCCTTGAAGAAACTTGTGGGAAGATGGGCATGGGGTAAAGATGGCAGGCAAATATGGAAGCAGCCATGATTTATCCCGGGACGCATAGGCTTTTAGAGGTAAGAGTTGCAGAAAGGAATCGAAAAGAAGTCCTAGGATTAAGCTTATGACTAACAATGAAAGGAAATTTTAAAACAAGGTTGAAAGATGTTTGAGAACATAAGTGGGCACATGACCAACATGGCACAGCAGGCAGGCACTCAGAGATGCCAGGTCCTTCTCAGTCATGAGATTAGAGCAGGATTTCTTTCCTCTTTATTTCTTTATAATTGAATTTTGGTTTTGTGAGGGTTTTCTTTTTAATCCATTATTTGATTTCTTCAAAGTAAACAGTAAGGACAACTTTTCCTATAACACTTTCGTTCTGTGTTCGAAAGGAGCTGTGTGGCAGCAGAAGGGAGGGAGGGAGAAAGCAGTAATTCATATGCTAGACTAGTTACAACAATCTGGAAGGCTTTCTGAAACAATGTCTGAACACCACAGCTCCTGCCTCAGAAATTCTACTAAATCTAACTCTGAATAGGGATGAGCAGTTGCTGGTTTTTAAAAGCTTTCCACCTGCTCTAATCCTTACCACTACCTTTTTAAGACTGGCTAGTGGCAATGTGGCACTTCTGCTCAGGCCAGCATGTGCGCTCAGAGACAGAGCCCTACAAAAGAGAATCTTCTTGAATTCATCATGATGTCCACAGATATTCATTTGCAGTCGAGCTTTGTAAGAGTCACCCCAGGAAAACTAGGGATGTGGATAAATTCCCTTTGATTCTGTACCATTCTATTTCTGGAGCCTAAAATTCTGCCTTCCCAGTTCCCTTATGGACAGTGAAGCCTGCCCTCTCTCTTCCTGCCTCTCACCCTCCTCAACCTGATGAGAAGTTCCAGGTCTACAACTGATACTTTGGGTCAGTAGTTGGACTTCATTATGGAATAAGAAGTATTGATCTCTACTCAAGCAAACATAACACTCAGCCAAAATGATCAGAAGGGTTTCAGGAGAACCCAGGAATATTTTGCATAGAAGTTGAAAACAGGAAGCTCTGTCACAGGACACGAGGTTGTGTCCCATCAACCATGCCTGCCTTGTGCCTCTGTGTCTCCCCATTCTCTAACAGAGGATCTATTAGCCTGGTCCAGTTAGTGCAAGCTCTGCTGAGGTGGATATCTACATATAGTTCCTCTGCTCCTTATAGTTCATTTGGAAAGGGCTTTAACTAAACCATGTTAGGTCTGGCGATTGCAACCTGTATTATTCTCCTGCCTAGTGAATGAGAGTGGTGCTCTAGATACTTGAAATCTCACAATGACCAAAATCTTTAGGAAGGGTCACAACTAAAAGGTGCAAACATCAACTTGTATACTGTATTTTTGAATGGCCTCTGAGTGAAAGGGGGAAAACAGCAGGCTTCTAAAATCCCATTCCTTGCCCTGCTCCAACTCACACTCATCAACAGGGAAGTAGGGATATCCAGGCTTGAAAAATGACCAGCAGCTCCTCTATAGAACCACTGCTGGTGCTGACCACTGGGCAGCTCTTGGCCTTAGCAAACCCTGAGCTCTGAGGCTATAGTTATGACAGATCTCCAGCTGAATGGTTCCCAGGCCACCACAGGCAGGCTCCTGTGGACGGGACAGCAAGAGACCAAAAGGGTCAAGACTTAGAGTAAGACTTCAGGACTTCATAGGACATAAACATAAGGTGATACTGAATTCTCTCCAAAATCAAAAAGTATGCCTTGTCCCAGAAATGTGGCTTTCTTGCGGGACAATTAGGAGTGGCCACTGACCTGGATGCCCTTCTTCTGTTAAACAGGAGGCAGTGAAAAAATCATTGGAGGAAACACGGTCGTTCCTCACTCAAGACCATATATGGCTCTACTTAAATTTAAGTTGGATCCCATCTGTGGTGGCGCTTTGATTGCAAAGAACTGGGTGTTGACTGCTGCCCACTGTAAAGTGTAAGTTCCTGAGATTAAAATGCTTTTGGATAAATAGTCTATTGAGAAGAGATAATAAGACTATATCTCACTAACACATGGAAAAACAACTTATATTTTCATGTATAAGAGAATTCTTAGACAAGCCACATTGATCTAAAAGGAAGTTAAGCCCGGATTTGTTGCAAGGAGTCAAGTCAATGAGGATATAGTGTCTATAAGTTCTATCCACAGGGCAGAGAGAGAGAGAGACAGAGACAGAGACAGAGACAGAGACAGAGACAGAGACAGAGACAGAGACAGAGACAGGAAGAAGAAGGAGGAAAAGGAGGAGGAGGAGGAGAAGGAGGAGAAGGAGAAGGAGAAGGAGAAGGAGAAGGAGAAGGAGAAGGAGAAGGAGAAGGAGAAGGAGAAGGAGAAGGAGAAGGAGAAGGAGAAGGAGAAGGAGAAGGAGAAGGAGAAGGAGGAGAAGGAGTGAGATCACAGGCTTGCTGGTATAGGGAAGTAGTAGATCTGGAAAGAAATGGGGAAGAACAGGAGTGAATATGACCAGGATACATCATATCTAAGATTTTTTTAAAAGATAATAAATGGGTTTATTAAGTGGAAATAAAATCAGTCTGGTTATCTAATAAAGGGGGGAGTGGAATCCCTCCCAAGCATTAGTAAGCTAGTGAGCTAAGGTAAGGCTAAAATGCAAGCAGCTGCTATACTCCAGACACTCCCTGGATCATTACACAGCATCCATCTCTCCCACTTCTCTTGAGCATGTTCCATTTCCTGTGTGAATCCCATGTAGAGAAGGGTTTCTGGTCCTTCTCTGTCAAGTTGCTTCTCTCTTTTGTTATCTTGGTGATACTGTCCCCACTGCCCATGCTCTTGCCACAACACTACAAAGGCAACAAAAGTTCAAACTAATTGAAGCCAAGTACAATTACAAATTCAATTCTTTGGTCATGCACCCAAGTCTTTAGTAGCTAGATATGGCTCATGGCTCTTGGGCCATGCAATTTATAAAACATGTTATTATCAAATCATGCTCTGGATAGTACAGTTGTGATGTCTTGAGACCAGTCTCAGCTGGAATACTAGAGAAAAAAACGATGTGAACATTGCATGGTTTGGTGTGAAACAATTATGAAGGACAAGAACCATCAGCTTAAACACATCAGGAAATGCTCTCACCCTGCACAGCGTGCACACAGGGTCCTGGGCTAAGTGGTTTCTGGAAGGGTTCACATCTGAGTTTGCTCTCTTACATAGAGCTCTGCCAGGAAATACTTTACCACTAGCAACTACCTCTTGTTCTTACCCCTGGATCTCCTCCTGAGCGCTTCCCTTCCCAGGGCTTGCATCCTAACTCTTTACCATGGTTAATCATGGAGAGGAAAGATGGAAACAAACCCAACATCTGCATCTTGGAAATGGAACATCTCTCATTTGCTGTTTTAAAAAAATTAAGACCTCAGTTTTCTTGTCATAAATAAGCTGTTGGAGATGAGACAGGAATGATGGCTCAAATGTCATTTGTCCTCTCCAAAGTTCATTTGCTGGAAGCTTGGTCCCTAGGGTAATCATATGGAGAGGCAGTGAGACGTTTAAAAGAGCTAGATCATTGGGGTTCCATTCTGGTAACAGGGTGAATGGAGATTTTAGAGTCAGTCGGGTAGCATGAGTAGCTTGCTAAGTTGAGCTCAAGCTCGATTTCTGGTCCCTGTCTTGCTCCTTCTGTCACTTGGTTCATCCTCTTCACGTGTTCCCATCCCTCTCACCTCCATGAGCTTACATGGAGCAGGCACAAGTCTCCATTGGAAGTCAAGCGGACCTGACACTGAACTGTCAAATTGCAAAGCTGGGAGCCACAAGAAAGCTCTATCTATTCTTTGTTACACACCCAGCATGCAGTGTTTTGTTAAAGGTACATGAATCTAAGGCAGTAGTGATAACAGAGTCCTAAACACCTTATCCTTTAAACCAGGTTTATTCTTTCAAGACACCAATTTTCTCCAAAAAGGAGCATATATACCAATGGCATAATGAAGCTGTCCAATATATATTAGGCCCTGTCCCTGATTAAACTAGTAACGAGTGTTGTATCTATTACAGGGACAATAGATCTGAGGTCATTCTTGGGGCTCACTCGGTCAAGAAGGAGCCGGAACAACAGATATTAACTGTTAAGAAAGCATTTCCCTATCCATTATATAAGAAAGATACACATGAGGGGGATCTAAAACTTCTACAGGTATGTATGTACCTTTGGTTGTTATTGAGTCACAGAACCTTCTAAAGTTTCAGCACATACATGAGTCCCTTCGCTGCTACAAATAAGAGAGCCCCAGAAGACTGGGTAAGAATTTCAAACATTAATACTAATCCCATACTCTTAACTAGTTATGTTTTTCTTCATACAGCTAAAGAAAAAAGCAACAATTAACAGAAATGTGAAAATCCTTCACCTACCTAAAAAGGGGGATGATGTGAAACCAGGAACCAGATGCCAAGTAGCAGGATGGGGGAAATTTGACAATAAGTCAAATCACTCTGATACTCTGAGAGAAGTCAACATCACGGTCATAGACAGAAAAATCTGCAATGATGAAAATCACTATAATTTAACACCTGTAATTAGACCAAACATGATTTGTGCAGGGGACCTCCATGGTAAAAAGGACTCATGCGATGTAAGTGAAACAAGATGGAGTGTGTTAGCTGCTGAAGCAAGGCACGTGGGTGTGCATGGTGTGACATCACACTTGGCCTTGTCAGAGCATTGGCTTCTATGGGTTTTGCTGTGCTGGTTGGTTGGTTGGTTGGTTGGTTAGTGGGTGGGTTGGTTGAGATGAGGAGGCTCACTGTACAGCTCTGCCTGTTCTGGGACTTACAGAGATCCCTCTATCTCTGCATTCCAAAGTGCTGGGACTAGTCTTACACTACAACACCTAGCCTTCTACTATGCTTTTTCACATTTGTTAAGCTGTACTTACAAAAGTGACACACTCAGCTTTAAAGTCACTGCTAAGGTCATTGACTTTGTTTCATATACTAGAAAATATATATGTTTGTTTTATATATATATATATATATATATATATATATATATATATATATATATATATATATATATATATATATATATATGTGTGTGTGTGTGTGTGTGTGTGTGTGTGTGTGTGTGTGTGTATATATATATATATATATATATATATATATATATATATATATATCCATATATACATAGATATGTATATATATGGGGTGTTCCTCATTTTTCTTATATTGCTATATAGAGATACAAACAAGAGACATAAAATTCTAAAAGTTCCCACAAATCATTCAGGGTTTCCCACAGCCTCATAATCCCCAAAAACCTTTAGTGTAGCTGTGTGTAAAATGCCAGTCTTCCCCAAATCTGCCCAGGATCCTGGGCCTGGACCCCACAGTTTCTTAGCACTGAGCCTCGCAAACAGTCTCAGGCATGACCCCATCAGGGAATGGAAAAATCTCCTTCCCTCCTGTGTCCCCCAAAACAGTAGGGACAGGGCTTGATTAAAGGCATGAATTAAAAAAGAATTCTTTGCAAAGTTTTAAACCTTCAGTTCTCAATGATTTCTCACCAAAAGGGAAACCAGCGACTCCACAGAGTCGCCCTGAGGAAAGGGAAGTGTGTAGTTATCAGGGAGGTGTCAAAGGAGTCAGAGGAACTAGGCCATGTGTTCAGGACCAAGATTAGCCAACTGCTAAAAAGGTTTGGCATGTGTCCTTCACATCCTTCCTCTTTATTTTCCCCTCCCCTCCTCATCACCTCCCATGTGCTGCCTTCCCTTAGGGCACCCAGGAGCCTGACTTTCCCTCAGGGAATCACATGCACCATTCTGAGGCCACAGCAGCCTCTCAGGGCACTCTTGACACACACCAGTCCCAGAAACACTGAAGCTCTGCAGTGCTTGCCTGGTCTTTCAGTGCCCAGGACTTGGCTGCTGATTCTGCACATTGCAGATGCTGTAAGAGGGAGGAAATGGATCTTACCAGGGATGGCAACAGTTCTCACCTAACTCAATGCTCCACACAGAGAGAAAGCCAGCCCTTCCCTGAAAGGAGAACTTCAGTTTTCTTTCTTTGAGAAAATAAATATTTATGAGAGGAACCGGAAAACAGTTTCCCTTCATCTAAGTGTTTCAGCTGCTTTTGCCTGTTTCACTCATTGATTATTAATAAACATGTTTTAAAAATGACGAAGAAAGCCTGCTTTCTGGAAAAAGATAATCTTAAAATCAATGAATAAAATAAGTAATACTGCTTTCATTTCTGTTTTCACTAATCTGTAAGTATTAAAATATTACTTACCATCTAGATGTTGTAAATAGTAATTTTCAGGGAAGTCCTATTAAGCACTACAGAACTTCTTCACTGTCCATTCTAACCCCACCTTACCCCACCCTCTTGTTTTTTCAGGGGGATTCTGGCAGCCCTCTGCTATGTGATGGTATTTTCCGAGGCATCACCTCTTTTGGTGCTGAAGAAAAGTGTGGAGATCGCAGATGGCCTGGTATCTATACTTTCCTCTCAAAGAAATACCTCAAATGGATAAAGAAGACTATGAAGCGTTCTATTTAAATGTGTGGCTGTCACTGCATCCCTGTCACTTCTGTGTCTGAGCACAAATAAAATCAACTTGAATGTATGCACATGTCCTCGTCCTTTAACTTTCTTGGGCAGATCTCCAGGATAATGCAGGAGGAGGATTAGAAAATCAGGACCACCAGTGTTCTGAGAATTGGAGGACAGGGGAATTTCTCCCTGGATAAGGCACTTGATTCTTGGGTTTGTCTGACAGGAAACAGAGTGAGAGGCTCAGCATCCTGAACTTCCTAGTCTAGGAGGTAAGAGTGAAAAGGAGTGAAGCCCCGCCCCACTGCACTGTCCCACCACCATACTCTCATTCATATACAAGAACTGAGGGGACATTAATCAGACCTGACTCAGGGGTAGGTTCCCTAGGCAGATGTGCACTGCATCGTGGCCTTTGACCTAAGATGAAGCTCATCCCAGGACCCACACCTAGAGATTCTGAGTTCATTGATATTGGTGGAACCCAGAGCATGGGATTCCTTACCTTATCACCCCTGGAACATGGATACCACTCAAGGATCAGACTTTCTGAACTACAAAATGAAGTTTTTATTAGAAAGAGATTCTGGGATGATATTTCAGACATGTCCTTTCATATAGATTTAGAATTTTAATTACAATAAGGAAACTGATATATACTGAATACCATTTTTTAAATTGTTGGCTCAAACCTTCATGCATTGCTAGTTAAAGTACAAATTTGTCATAGTAAATTTCTTGGAAAATATTACTAATGCCTATTGAAGATTAACCAGTTTATATTTTATAACTTAGCAACTCTACTCCTCAGGATATACCAAACTGAAATGAATGTTTTGTCCACCAAAGATATATCCAATTGTGAACATACCAGATTAAGTACTCAAAACTCTACACAACTTATGTAGCAGGGCCTTTTGCCTACTCTTTTTGGGTTCCTATATCTACCACCCTTCTCTACTCCAATCTTTCAACCTCCCAACACTAGGTAGGTGAGAAAGAGGGTTAGAGGAAAAAGGAGGTATAGCTTTCTTTAGACTACTTCTTGCTGATTAGGGCTGTCAAGTTTCTTGAGCTTGGGACAAGGTCAGTCTTCATGCTTAGGATATCTCCAACCAGCAATCCAGCAACCAGCAGCAGGGAGGACAGCAGCAACAGGGACAGCAGCAGTGGGGACAGCAGCAGGGGGGACAGCCACAATGGGGACAACAGCAGGGACAGCAGCAGCAGCAGCGACAGCAGAGGCCACTGTCCCTCCCAGACCTCTCATATTTATACCCTCTAAAGAGTTTCCAGGGTCCGCAGCACCACACCAGTGCTGTGTCTTGGGCGCAGGTCTGTGCATTCAGCCAAGATCCCTACAGGACTCTCCAAGTGATCTTGGGACCACTGGTGAGTGTAGCACATCTGTTCCAATCCAATCTCATGGGACTTGAGACAGCATCTGGGAGATAGACAAAGGGCCCAGGCCAGGGCAGCGAGTCCCTTCCGGTCTGCACTGCACCAGCACTGGGTCTGAGGTGCAGGGTCTGTGCACTCCCCTAAGGTCCCTACAGGACTCTGCAAGCAATCTTGGGACCACTGGTGAGTGGAACACAACATCTGTTCCAATCACGTGGAACTTGAGACAGGATCTGGGAGGAAGACAAAAGGCCAGACCAGGGCAGGGGGTGGGTCCCTTCCAGTCCGCACCAGCACCAGGTCTCCTTGGGCGCAGGGTCGGTGCACTCCCCCAAGGCCCCTAGAGGACTCTCCAAGAGATCTTGGGACCACTGGTGAGTGTAGCACAACATCTGTTCCAATCCAATCTCATGGGACATGAGACAGCAGCTGGGAGATAGACAAAGGACCAGACCAGGGCAGAGGGTGCTTTCTAGTCTGCACCAGTGCCGGGTCTCCTCGGGCAGAGATGGCAGGAGGCAAGCGTAAGAACAGGAGCAACAGAAACCAAGGGTACTTTGCATCACCAGAACCAAACACTCTCACCATGGCAAGTCCTAGATACACTATCACACCAGAAAAGCAAGACATGGATCTAAAGTCACTCCTCATGATGATGATGGAGGACTATAAGAAGGAAATACAGGAAAACACAGATAAACAACAAGAATAATTTAAAGAGAAAAAACTTATAGAGTTACAGGAAAACAATACCAAACAGGTGATGGAATTGAAAAAAAACATCCAGGACCTAAAAATGGAGCTAGAAACAATAAAGAAAACCCAAAAGGAGATAACCCTGGAGATAGAAGCCATAGGAAAAAAAATCAGGAACCATAGATATGAGCATCAGCAACAGAATACAAGAGATAGAAGAGAGAATCTCAGGTGCAGAAGATTCCATAGGGAGCATAGACATGACAATCAAAGAAAATGCTAAATCCAAAAAGATCCTAAAACAAAATATCCAGGAAATCTAGGACACAATGAGAAGACCAAACTTACGGATAATAGGAGTAGATGAGAATGAAGATTCTCAAACTAACGGGCCAGTAAGTATTTTCAACAAAAATCATAGAAGAAAACATTCCATACCTAAAGAATGAGATGCCCATAAACATTCAAGAAGCCTACAAAACTCCAAAAACGCTGGACCAAAAAAGAAATTCCTCCAGACACATAATAATCAGAACAAGAAACGCACTAAATAAAGACAGAATATTAAAAGCAGTAAGGGAAAAAGGTCAAGTAACATGTAAAGGCATGCCTATTAGAATTACTCCAGACTTCTCACCACAGACTATGAAAGCCAGAAGATCCTGGACAGATATTATACAGACACTAAGAGAACACAAATGCCAGCCCAGGCTACTATACCCAGCAAAACTCTCATTTACCATACATGGAGAAACCAGAGTATTCCATGACAAAATCAAATTCACACAATATCTTTCCACAAATCCAGCCCTTCAAAGGATAATAACAGAAAAACACCAATACAAGGAGAGAAACTATGAGTTAGAAAAAGCAAGAAAGTAATCCTTCAACAAACCTAAAAGAAGACAGCCACAAGAAAAGAATCCCAAGTATAAAAACAAAAATGCTAGGAAGCAACAATTACTGTTCCTTAATATCTCTTAATATCAATGGACGCAATTCCCCAATAAAAAGACATAGACTATCAGACTGGCTACACAAACAGGACCCAACGTTTTGGTGCTTACAAGAAACACACCTCAGGAAAAAAGACAGACACTACCTCAGAGTGAAAGGCTAGAAAACAATTTTCCAAGCAAACGGTCCGAAGAAACAAGCTGGAGTAGCCATTCTAATATGAAATAAAATAGACTTTCAACCCAAAATTATCAAAAAAGACAAAGAGGGGCACTTCATTCTCATCAAAGGTAAAATCTTCCAAGAGGAACTCTCAATTCTGAATATCTATGCTCCAAATGCAAGGGGAGCCACATTCATTAAAGAAACTTTAATAAAGCTCAAAACACACATTGTATCTCACACAATAGTGGGAGACTTCAACACCCCACTCTCATTAATGGACATATCCTGGAAACAGAAAATAAACAGAGACACAGTCAAACTAACAGAGACTATGAAACAAATGGATTTCACAGATATATACAGAACATTTCATCCTAAAACAAAAGGATATACCTTTTTCTCAGCACCTCATGGAACCTTCTCCAAAATTGACCATATAATTGGCCACAAAACAGGCCTCTACAGATACAAAAATATTGAAATTGTCCCATGCATCCTATCAGATCACCATGGACTAAGGCTGTTCTTCAATAACAACAACCTTATTTATGTAGCATAACACCAACATTCACGTGGAAACAGAACAACATTCTACTCAATGATACCTTGGTCAAGGAAGAAATAAAGAAATTAAAGACTTTCTAGAGTTTAATGAAAATGAAGCCACAACATACCCAAACGTATGGGACACAATGAAAGCATTCCTAGGAGGTAAATTCATAGCTCTGAGTTCCTACAAAACAAAACAAAACAAAACAAAGCAAAAAAAAAAAAAAATGGAGAGAGCATACACTAGTAGCTTAATTCACATCTAAAAGCTCTAGAACAAATGGAAGCAAATTCACCTAAGAGGATTAGACGGCAGGAAATAATCAAACTCAGAGGTGAAATCAACCATGTGGAAACAAAAAGAACTATTCAAAGAATCAATCAAGCCAGGAGCTGGTCCTTTGAGAAAGTCAACAAGATAGACAAACCCTTAGCCAGAGTCACTAGAGGGCACAGGGATAGCATCCAAATCAACAAAATCAGAAATGAAAAGGGAGTCATAACAACAGATCCTGAGGAAATCCAAAACACCATCAGATCCTTCTACAAAAGGTTATATTCAAAAAAACTGGAAAATCTGGATGAAATGGATAACTTTCTAGACAGATACCAAGTTCCAAAGTTAAACCAGGATCAGATTAATGACCTAAACAGTCCTATATCTCCTAAAGAAATAGAAGCAGTCATTAATAGTCTCCCAACCAAAAAAAGCCCAGGACCAGATGGGTTTAGTGCAGAGTTCTATCACACCTCCAAAGAAGACCTAATTCCACTTCTTCTCAAACTATTCCACAAAATAGAAACGGAAGGTACACTACCCAATTCATTCTATGAAGCCACAATTACTCTGATACCTAAACCACATAAAGACACAACAAAGATAGAGAACTTCAGACCAATTTCCCTTATGAATATCGATGCAAAAATTCTCAATAAACTTCTTGCTAACCGAGAACACATCAAAACGATCATCCATCCTGACCAAGTAGGCTTCATCCCAGGAATGCAGGGATGGTTTAATATACGGAAATCCATCAACGTAATCTACCAAATAAACAAACTCAAAGATAAAAACCACATGATCATCTCTTTAGATGCTGAGAAAGCATTTGACAAAATCCAACACCCATTCATGATAAAAGTCTTGGAAAGATCAGGAATCCAAGGCCCATACCTAAACATGATAAAAGCAATCTACAGCAAACCAGTGGCCAAAATCAAACTAAATGGAGAGAAGCTGGAAGCAATCCCACTAAAATCAGGGACCAGACAAGGCTGCCCACTTTCTCCCTACCTATTCAATATAGTACTTGAAGTCCTAGCCAGAGCGATTCGACAACAAAAGGAGGTCAAGGGGATACAAACTGGAAAGGAAGAAGTCAAAATATCACTATTTGCAGATGATATGATAGTATATATGAGTGATCCTAAACCTGATAAACAGCTTCAGTGAAGCAGCTGGATATAAAATTAACTCTAACAAATCAATGGCCTTTCTCTATACAAAAAATAAATTGGCTGAGAAAGAAATCAGGGAAACAACACCCTTCACAATAGTCACAAACAATATAAAATATCTTGGTGTGACTCTAACTAAGGAAGTGAAAGATCTGTATGACAAGAACTTCAAGGCTCTGAAGAAAGAAATTTAAGAAGATCTCAGAAGATGGAAAGATCTCCTATGCTCTTGGATTGGCAGGATCAATATAGTAAAAATGGCTATCTAGCCTAAAGCAATCTACAGATTCAGTGCAATCCCCATCAAAATTCCAACTCAATTCTTCACGGAGTTAGATAGGGTTATTTGCAAGTTCATCTGGAATAACAAAAAACCTAGGATAGCAAAAACTCTTCTCAACAATAAAAGAACCTCTGGTAGAATCACCATGCCTGACCTCAAGCTGTACTACAGAGCAATTGTAATAAAAACTGCATGGTACTGGTACAGCAACAGACAGGTATACCAATGGAATAGGATTTAAGACCCAGAAATGAATCCACACACCTATGGTCACGTGATCTTTGACAAGGGAGCTAAAACCATCCAGTGGAAAAAAGACAGCCTTTTCAACAAATGGTGCTGGCACAACTGGCGGTTCTCATATAGAAGAATGAGAATTGATCCATTCTTATCTCCTTGTAAGAAGGTCAAGTATAAGTGGTTTAAGGAACTCCACATAAAACCAGAGACACTGAAACTTATAGAGGAGAAAGTGGGGAAAACCCTCGAATATGGGTACTGGGGAAAAATTCCTGCATAGAACAGCAATGGCTTGTGCTATGAGATCAAGAATCGACAAATGGAACCTCATAAAGTTGCAAAGCTTCTGTAAGGCACAAGTTACTCTCAATAAGACAAAAAGGCCACCAACAGATTGGGAAAAAATCTTTACCTATCCTAAATCAGATAGGGGAATAATATCCAATATATATAAAGAACTCAAGAAGGTGGACACTAGAAAATGAAATAACCCCATTAAAAAATGGGGCACAGAGCTAAACAAAAGAATTCTCAACTGAGGAATACCGAATGGCTGAGAAGCACCTGAAAAAATGTTCAACATCCTTAATCATCAGGAAAATGCAAATCAAAATAACCTGAGTTTCCACTTCACACCAGTCAGAATGGCTAAGATCAAAAATTCAGGTGACAGCAGATGCTAGCGTGGATGTGGAGAAAGAGGAACACTCCTCAATTGCTGGTGGGACTGCAAGCTTGTACAACCACTCTGGAAATCAGTATGGAGGTTCCTCAGAAAATTAAACATAGTACTACCAGAAGATCCTGCAATACCTCTCCTGGGCATAAAGCCAGAAGATGTTCCATCTGGTAATAAGGACACATGTTCCACTATGTTCATAGCAGCCTTATTCATAATAGCCAGAAGCTGGAAAGAACCCAGATGTCCCTCAACAGAGGAATGGATACAAAAATTTGGTACATTTACACAATGGAGCACTACACAGCTATTAAAAACAATGAATTTATGAAATTCCTAGGCAAATGGATGGATCTGGAGGGTATCATCCTGAGTGAGGTAACCCAATCACAAAAGAACTCACATAACATGTACTCACTGATAAGTGGATATTAGCCCAGAAACCTAGACTACCCAAGATACAATTTGCTAAACACATGAAACTCAAGAAGAATGAAGATCAAAGGGTGGACACTTCTCCCCTTCTGAGAATTAAGAACAAAACACACATTGAAGGAGTTACAGAGATCAACTGTGGAGCTGAAACAAAAGGATGGACCAACCAGTGACTGCTGCAGCCGGAGATCCATCCCATAATCAGCCACCAAACACAGACACTATTGCATACGCCAGCAAGATATTGCTGAAAGGGCCCTGATATAGCTGTCTCGTGGGAGACTATACCAATGCCTGGCAAACATGGAGGTGGAAGCTCACAGTCAGCTATTAGATGGAACACAGGGTTCCAAGGGAGGATCTAGAGAAAGTACCCAAGGAACTGAAGGGTTCTCCACCCCTATAGGTGGAAGAACAATATGAACAAATGAGTACCCCCAGAGCTCATGTCTCTAGCTGCATATATAGCAGAAGATGGTCTAGTTGGCCATCATTGGGAAGAGAGGACCCTTGGTCATGCAAACTTTATATGCCCCAGTACAGGGGAATGCCAGGTCCAAGATGTGGGAGTGGGTGGGTAGGGGAGCAGGGTGGGGGATGGGGGAGGGTTTAGGATACTTTCAGGATAACATTTGAAATGTAAAATATCTAACAAAATGGGTTGGTGAGGAGGGTGGATGGGATAGGAGGGTTTCAGAGGGGAAATGAGAAAAGGGGATACAATTTGAAATGTAAATAAAGAAAATATCCAATAAAAAATTTTTTTAAATAGTAACCCTTCTAAATTAAATTGTTACAAAATAAATAAACCCTAAATTAAAAAAAGAATTGAAAAAAAAAAGTAACACGATTCACGTTTCAAAACCACATAAAATACATAGTTTTTAACCACCATTTACAACTGTTTAACTCAAGGGCTTTGCCATCGCACCCAAGAAGAGAAAGGTGGAATCCTGACTCCATATCTTCATGTCTGGAGCTCCAGCCTAGGACTTTGCACATGCTAGGCCAGTGCTCACCCACTGAACCACATCCACAGCCCTCACCATATGATACCTGATCTTCATCACCCTTGAGCAGTGGTTGCGAACATTCCTAACACGGAGACCCTTTAATGCAATTCTTCATGCAGTGGTGACCCTCATTTATAAAATCGTTTCATTGCTACTCTATAACTGTCATTTTGCTGCCATTGTGCATTGTAATGTAAATATCTGATTTGTGACTCCCCAAAGGAGTCATGACCCACAGGTTGAGACCCAGTGCCCTGAAAAGAAACTTTATACCTGTGAGCAGTCAGCCTTGTTTATCTTCTTTATAGCCAATGGTAACCACTCATCCTTGCAGATCTACAGATTCCTTTGATCCAGATATTGCATATAAATAAAATCATACAACGTGTGGCCTTTTGGTGTGTTCTTTTTTTCATTTAGCTTGTTTTCAGGGTTCATCCATGTTGAGCCACATTCTCTCTCTCTTTTTTATTCATTGTGAGTTTCACATCATGCACCCAAGTCTCACTCATCTCCCAGTTCCCTTGTATTCACCCTATGCCCTTACAAATGCCCCTAAAATAATGCTCTCACACACACACATACACAACAAAACAAAACATAGAAACACCTTGCAATGGCAGCTGTAGTGTGTCACATTATATTACACAGTGTACCCCTCTGTCCACACATCCCCACTTGCAGATGTTCATTGCAGTGATTCATTAGTGTGCTTCAAGGTCCCTGGCGTCTGTAACACCATCAATATTGTATCCTCACCAAGACTCCTCTTGGTTATCCTGTTGTTGCCCTGAGACCCTACAGCATTGGATCAGCAGGACTGGCTTTTTCACACACTCCAGTAATTCATAGATGACATTGATTTTGGAGGTGGGCCAACTCCAAGCCCTGGATCTGGGCCTGGATCTGAGCTGGTTAGTATGCCAGTTCTCCACACCACGGTGAGCTCTCCAATACTGCTCTGGCTAGACCACTCAGTGCTTCCCGTAGTGCTTCATTCAGAAAATTTTCTGAATGAATAGTATTCTATCACATGAGCATGCAGAACTGTAGTGTACGTGTAATCAATAAATGATGTAATTGTTATAAATTATTGTTTCAAACAATAAGGCAAAATTTGAATGTCCAAATAAACAACAACAACACTAAAGCTTTCTCATTGCTTTTATATTTTTTTTCCTGCAGG
>CACVCL010020592.1:0-80328 GCA_902729485.2 Mus minutoides | reverse complement strand
CTTTAAAACCAATCTAATTACATTTGGAACTTCAGGGAAATAGAAGATTCCAGGATATTTTTGTTTTGAATTTGAAATTGGGGACAGCGCATGCACAGTTGTTTGTTTTCACACTTTATGGGAATGAATCACACCATGTCGACCGTGAGATTTAATTATGTATTTAGCAGGGAAACTGGCAAGGTGCCAGCACAATAGCGAAGCTGCTGGAGCGGCCTATGCGGCGGCCTTCCAGCTTCCACACACAGCAAACCTTTTCTAACATCACGTTTACTGTGGAACGGAATGTTGCCGATGAGATGCATCAAATCTCAGTACACTGCTTCTGCACAGAAATAAAATACTGATGTCAAAAGAAGGACATATTTTAACATGGAGCAAAGTCGCTCAGCCTCTGAGCACATGGTCTAACTTTAATTGAAGCCATTGGAGCAAAACATGTCATCTCTGCCTGGTCCCACTGTTCTTTTTGGCTGCAGCCTGGTGCATCAACGCACAATCCTTCGTCTTGGTACATACCACATGTGCCGAATTTCTCATAATATTTAGATCTTGGACACCAAAGAAGAGAAGGAAAGTTGAGATTGTTTTAAATTCAAAACCAGCATTATTTCAAAGAGTTTCCTCAATACTCTGTTCAATATTGGATTAGCTAAGAAAATTATTGGCATAATTCATGTTATTTATTTATTTTTTCTTTTAACTAACAGTTATGTAAACAGATTAACCGACTTATAATGGACTTCGGAAGGATCCTGCAGTGAACTGAAAGGAAATAGTCCTGTTTTAACTACTGTATTTTTTATTTATCAGATTTAGCTTATCTACAGATTTTTATGAGTCTTGAAAGTAGACAGGGAAAATTCAGATTTATCTTATTCCCCCTAAAGACGTCAAAGCTGACCAGCATTCCTATATTAGCTGTCATCAAAAGGCTACAAGGTTGATAAAATAAAACATTTCTTGTTTTACTTTATGTATCATCCTGAAAGATTAACCACAAACTATAGTTTAGTGTTTTCTCATCTGTGGAAGGGAGTAATAAAGAAAAAAATCATGGATTTTAATTTTTAAAGCAAACTACAAAAATAAAAATCAGGACCCAAAGATATATGTTTTATTTATATTCTTAGAATTATTTTGCCTATATTGTTTTATAAACAAGAATATGGTCTGGTTATAAAAAACAAACCAAAACCCCAATTATTTGTGATATTGAGTGGCAACCAAGGAACGCTTGAATGCTTGTATGCCCTGTTTATGGTAGATTCATTATAGTATCCTGGATCAGAAGAGTCCCATGTCCCACTGAAGAAAGCTGACCTATCTGTCTAAGCTGAGGACCAGTGCCAGGTGTGGATGCAGGTAGGGGCAAGAAGGATGGATTCACAAAGGTCTGCCCTCTTGCTTCTGACAGAACTTCCTAAGGTTTGACTGAAGGTTGCTTTGAGGTCAAATTTTACCTAACTTCTACATATGTTTGACCTTGTTTTTCTGGAGGTGTTGTTCAAAGGAACATCCTCCAATTGCTTCCGGCACTAATGTCTTCTACACCCCAGCTTGTCCCATTTAATGTGCTAATTCTAGTCCCTTTCATTTTCCTTGGTGTTCTAGGCATGGCTGCCTGCTTGAAGGTCAATCTGTTCCTTCTTTCCAAGCTTGAATCAATCTGTGCATTCATAGCAAAAACCTAGACCATCCAAGGGTTTCATTGTAACCACATTGAATTTCTTTTTCCCACAGAAATCATTTGCTTATTCAGATCCAAAGTGTTCAAGATAATTTCAACTGGCCTTCATCCACCATCCACATTCAAAATGTTCTTTTGGTCTTTCAGGCTCAGTACCATACTTGAGAACTGAAATACTCTCATCAATAATGCTGCATACCTTATTTTGTTCCCCCCAAAGATGTTTCCTTGGCTCCCAGATGTTGAAAGCACCATCCTGTTAGAAGTTATGAAATATTTTGTCATTTCTGTGATGCGTGAAGGACAATATTGAAAACATTTTGCTGAAGTCATCACTTTGTGTTTGCATTGAAGCCTCTATTCTTTTTTTAAAGCTGAAGTTGCTTTCTGTGTGTTCGGTATGCCTGATTAAACCTGTTATTGTAGTTTTGTTTTGACACTCTTCGTGTCAGTTTTCAGGAGACACCTGTCTACAGAAAGACACAGGGCTCATCCTACAGGAGTCGACTGACTGTCTCTGCCAGGAGAGCAGAATTCTAGCATCTGTGCTTTCAGGCCAAATACTGCTTTTGTCAGTTGACTTTTCTTTTACTCTCTTCCACACTGGGGACAATTCACACTCTAAAGATGTGTTGATAAACAGACCAACTCTGCAAAATCCAAAACAACTTCCTAGTGTTGCTGGAATGTGTAAACAGCACTTCCGGGTTGGTGAAACATTTCTCCCCTGGTAAATGGAGTTATCACAGTCAGAGCTTGCCCAACCATGACTCTCACTAAAGAGCATTATCTACATAACATGAAAAGTCAATGCACTTCTTAAATATCCATCCCTAGTTGGCTTGTATTTGGAAATACTGGAGGGGATTGATATCATTTCCCTCCCTGTAGAAGAAGTGGCACATCTCCACAAATTCCCTTTTAAAATTGTGTCATTTTTATAAACACACTTTCACATTCAAGAGTGGAGATAACTGGAAGTTAGGATGAGTTGCAACCTCCACACCTGTGTCCAATGATGCTCTGCATATTTGTTTTTAGAAGTAAGCAAACGTCAGTTTGCTCCTTCAGCTGTGAAAAATGAAAACCTGAGTTTTTGTCTATTCTTGTTTGGACTTTGGGCCTGGTGCATTTTGCAGGGATAAAAAGGAGAGAAAACCTTTTCCTATCCCAAGTTTTCAAGTCTACTCTGTAATGTTGGCTACAGACATTTCCCTGGCATTGTCTTCCTTCTCAGGTCTTCCCTCTTACCTGCAGCTTTGGAGAAGGTGCTTATGGCTCTGCTTGTTTGAAGCAGTTAGAAAAATTATTGTCATCAACTCCATAGTAGCACACAATTTTATTTTTTGGAGTCTTTTTTGGAAAAAGCTCTTTCAGGGGTAGCTGCCTCTATGTCTAAGACTTTCTATTTCCTTCCTGGTGCAGACACTCTAAGGAAAATGCCGTGAGACTTGATCTTTCTACCTGCCACTTCTCAAGAATCAGAAATCTATATTTTCCTCAACAGCAGATTCATTGGCTAATGACTAATGAGGATCCCAAACAGATATAAATTTATTGACACACTTTTGGTTTGAAAGCTTAGAGAAGGGGAAGTCTGTGGAAAGAAAATTGGAACTTGACACACTCTACCCATAACATTTAAAGCAGCCAGCAGAGGGCGATGCTGAAGCTTCGGTGCAAGGGTCCCAGGTCTGGATCCCATGGCCCAGAGAGATGCTCACAGCAATAATAGAATAACAGGATGCTATGGGGAAAATTAAAGGCTTTCTCCATACACTGATTTAAGTTGTCTCTAGTTGTGAGGTGTGCAATACCACCTAAATCTCTCTGCTCTGGTAGTTTTTCAGAACTTTTAAAATGGACAATTTTTAAAGCAGTTTGAATAGTTCCTAATACCCAGTCGTAATAATGATTATCAGCTAAGACTGTTGAAGAAATGTGAGACTGTGGGGAATGCAGGCAATCCTTTGCCATTGACTCTTCCTGGATAGAATGGAAGGAGACATTGAATTACTAGCATATTTACTTAGTTTCAATGGAGCTAAAACTAGAAGGCACTAAATGAACTTTGGATTCTTGAAATTAAGTTTCCTGACATCGGAAGAAGTGGGTGCTTATATATTCATTTTCACAAGTGGGTCAATGTGCCTACAAATTCATATCTTTCTACAAAGAAAATCATTTAGAAAATAACAGTTATGATGTGCCAGGTACAAAAGCACGCCTTTGTAGTGAGAACTGACTGACTCTAATCAGTCTGATATCCAATTTGGTTATATGTTTCACATCCAAATTGAGGACTCTTTACCTTAACAGCCCATGGAGCATCGTCTATTAAACATGTCTATGAAGAGAAATATATCACTCCCTTTGAAAGCTATTCATTCCAATCTCAAAATGCTAGAGGCATTCTCCCCACCCTGCTCCCATTCAGAATTCTCCAGGGGGAAATGGCAGGGAGATGAAAGTCCTTTAAGATTGTCCCCCTCTAAGAAATGAAACTCTCCTTTTCCCTAATTTAATTAAAATAAACATGACTTGAGAAAGAACAAGAAATACCTGCAGGTTTCATTCTAGTTTCTCTCCATCTGTCAGACCCATATTTTCTGAAATGACCCAGCAGCTGTGCTGTGAAGGCACCCCATGCTAATTCTCCCCTTGGTACACAGAGTCTCAAACTCTAGTAAATATTTCAGGATTGTTTTTGTATCAGGATCACTCCCTTTTTTGAAAGATGCCATTGAATGCTGCATGTTTTTGGAGAAGACCTGGGACACTGGTGATTGAAAAGAGTCACCCAACAACATCATTGATCTGTGAGGAAATTTGGGATAACTTTTTGATTTAGAATTAGATGCCAAAGCATACCAGAGAGTCACAGTTTAAAGATTCAGAGTATATCATGATTTACTTTGAGTAGAGGTGAACCAGCGTTTTATGTGACCTCTGGGCTTGTCTAAATGTAAGAAGGCAAAGCAATCATAACTTGACAATGACAAGCAGACCCCAAATTATGTTTGGTTCATTCATCACTATGCAACTACTTTACTGGGTACCTATTATGCTAATCATGCTACAAGCTATTGGATGAGCAGGTGCTTTACTCAAATTCTGCTCCTTAAGATGCCCTTAATGGACTGAAGGAATGTGCCCCATCAGAGGAAAAGGCTACAGGACTTCGCTTTCAAAAGTATGAAAAGAAACATTCTGCCTTGAAAACATTCTTTTGATCAACCTTAGCTTTAATCTTACAGTGAAAAGTTTTATCTATCATAGGAAGAGAAAAGGCCAAGTGTAGAGATGATTCTAATTCCATCTGTTCCCGAATTGGTTCTTGATCTGTCAGTAAAGAAGTGAGCTGTGGGCTGGTAGGAATAGATGGGACTTCCAGGTTCCTGGAGGAAAAGAGATCTACACAAGAGAGGAGGGGAAAGTTTGCCATACTTTGGACAGAGAAAAGCCAAGCAGCCATGTGAGGTCTCAGGAGGAACACAGGCCCGTGGCCACATTTATAGGTGGGTGGTGGTTGTGGGTTAGCAGCAACTAGATGAATCTGAACCACCAAAGTTTAGGGCAGGTGGGAGGCGAGGTAGTAAGAATATTGATAAGAGCATACTTTTCCAGGCAGGAGATAGTAGCAACTAGCAATTAATTGTCTCTAAAGGCAAGTTGAAAATGAACAACTGTGTGTATCTTTTATCTAAGGATTCAAGGGAAGCTGGGTGAGAGCTGGTAGTCAAGCCCATTCCCAGAGTGTTGGCAGGATAGCAAAAGCTACAAGCAATACCCAAACCATGAAGTCCCACCTAAAGCCATGAAGCTATTGGCAATTGATAGATGCTGGAAGAACAAGTGTTGGGAGCGGGGTGGGAGAGACCAATGTCCTGCCAGAGCTGGGAGAAGAGACGGGGTGGGTGGGAGACTGCATGCTATCCATGCCACCCAGGTGGGCGTCTGGCTATGAGAAGCCAGGGAACCCAGGTGCATGGGGGTGGAGAGGGAGAAGTCCAGGGTCTTTGGGACAGAGTCCATGGACGACAGGTTCTAGCTCTTGGGTATCTCAGGATGTCGCTGGACACAGTGGAAGAGCTAAGAATGGGTGGGGGCCCCGGGGTGGCACTGGCCGAAAGGAAAAAAGGGGGATGGTGTGGAGGAAGGTGTTGGGTAGTTTCCGTATGGTTGAGAGTCCTTGTCTGGCTGCTGGAGATGCTGGGAGGCCTTCTTGCAAGAGATTAGACACTGCTCTTTGGGGGAAGGCCTATTCCATCGCTGCAGCATGGCAGGTCTAGATAAAAGGAGACAGTCAATGGCTTTAGAGCTTTACTGTAGAAAACAGAGGGAGAGAGAAATGGTAGAGAAGTAGAGGCTGGCCATGGCCACATGGAGAGAGAGTACAAGGGAGGAGGAGAAGGAGAGTGAGAGATGAGACTAAGAGAACAAAATCTTGAGAGAGACAAGAGAGAGGAGAGGCCAAGCAGCCCCTTTTGTAATGGGCTGGGCTATGATGTTGTTGCCAGGTAACTGTGGGAAGGAGCATACCTGGCTATTGCCAGGTAACTGTGGGGGTAGAGTCCGGCCAGCCTACGTGGAGTGATGGCCACAGAATTATGGATCTGGGTCCTTGTATCAGGAGCCTATGTTTGGGAGCATGTCAAACAGAGCTTCTGTCCATTGCAGATTAATTTGTTGAGTCTCTGGGGTTTAAACCTAGCTCAACTAGAAAACAGTGTGCCTTTCACGGTCCCACAAAAAAGAGTCAGCTTTTTATACGACTGTAGCCTCACGCTACAACAGAAGATTGTTTAGATGAGGAACTGATGGTGGAACTGGGAAGGGTTTGGGAAGGGAGATAAATATGATCATATTCCTCTGTCTGTCTCAATACCATTAAAGAAAGTACCTCAGTATATTCTATTTCCAGCTTCTCTAAAATATCCTTTCTGTCTGCCTTTCTTCTGATTTTCTTTCTGTCTTTTGACTAACTTCAGTCTGTTCAAAGAAGTTCTAAGTGTGGCTGCAGTAAGGAACTTGTGGCTGGAAGTTCTTCTACACATGGTTATGGTAACCCAGAAATCTTTGGGATTACCATAATAGTTCTGATGAAATATCAAATATCTATCTGGCCACACCTTGGATCAAATTTTCTGCCCTGATGTGTGACATTAGGGAAGTCACCAATTTTCTGATCCTTATATGTAAACAACTGATATGATGACAGTAAGGGGAAGAATATCCATGCCTGCATCTTACAGTTCATTCACTGACAACCAGGATAAAGCATTCGAAATACTTTCCGCACAATGTAGGACAAATATATTTTTATAAGCAAATGTGTTTAAAGGGCTCTAACAGTTTTTTTCCTGATGACCTTTTTTTCTTTTTGAATAAACAGCTCTTTTATTTAGCAATTTACAAAAACAATGAAATGAAGGTAAAATGTCACAGGGATATTTCATATGCATTTTACTACGTTTGAGCATTTTTTTGTTATTGGTCTAGTTTCTCTTTTTGTATTCCTGAAGACTTGGAAAAGAACACAGAGAGTATGGCACATCATTCTGCTGATGCACATCAGATGCCTTTATATCAGGGTTGGCTTCGGAGGTGTGTGGTAGAACCTGTTTCTAGGTTGAAGTTTTAGCAGAACCAGGAAGTTTCCTCAAAAGCTTCAAGTCTTTGTAAAAAGTGGTCTGGGTGCTGCTGATCAGAGCATAATCACATAATCATCTCCTTTGGGATACTTGAACTTTTCATCCAGTCTCCTGTGGTAGAGATATACAACTCAAGAGACAAGACAAGCTTCCTGACAGCCAGCAGGTTTCACCTTGTTCTTTTCACTCAATTTGTTTCCTGTTAGGAACAATCCACAGTAGATAGTTTTTCTAAACTCTCTCTTTCTGTGTCTCTGCCTCTGTGTCTCTATCTCTCTCTGTCTCTTTCTCACAACACACACACACACACACACACACACACACACACACTCACTCACTCACTCTTGGCTAAGCTTACTGTACCATGGATTTCTGCCTGTGGAACGAATCCCAAATGCAATCAGAGAGTGGCTGGTTAGCCCCATCCCCATTGAAGTCATTCTACATTTGTACCAGGATTTTGATAATATAAGCATTTTGATAATAATAAGCATTTTTTGTTTCTTCCTTCCTTCTCATATATAAATATAGAAAAGTAGTGAAAAAATATTTATATATCCAGTACTCTAATCATTCTTAGAAAAATAGATAAAATGAAACTCTGAGGGAAAACAATGTCAATGTTATGATGCCTATGGGCCACATCAATGATCAGAATGGCATGATAGCCCCAATGGTGCTATATAGTGAACACACATACCTTGGTGATAACCAATAGTTCTCAAATTCGATTTAAGACCAAATTAATAAGAAGTAAACCATGTATGCATGGTACAGAAAACCTAGCTAACTACTGAGTGCTAATGATGGATATTGGAGAACTAACAACTATTATTTTACTAAACTAACATAATCCCTAATAACAATCTAAACAGTTGTCCTTATACCTGCAGATAAGTGTTGTCTTATATCTTTTCAAGTAAATCTCTTTTGGCAACAGATGTAGAACATTGCAGAGAACTGTTGAGTTGTGGGCTCATGTCCGCTCTGCCACTGGGCATGGCTGCTTGGGGGGGGTTGCCTGTGCTTTTCTTACTCTGCCTCCAGGTGGGTGCTGGGCTTTACAGAAGTGCTGAGGCACAGCTACTGGGGTGGGAAAATGCAGTCTGAGACATGGGAAAGCCAGAGCTGGTTAAGGGTTCCCCGGGCCTGAGACAAAGATGGGGCTGGGAGTTTCTCAGGCTTTTGGACATCCAGATGCTGCTGGGCGTCACAGAAGAGCAGAGAATTGAGTCAGGGACCCATGGGCTAGGGACAGAGGAAAAGGGGATTTATGGTTTGTCTCAGCAGGGGTGATTCTCCTTGGCTGGATGTAGACAGGCTTTGTGGCAGTTGTGGCTGGGATTATAGAAGGCCTTCTATGGAACACTGGACTGTGGCTCTGTAGGAGAAGGTCTTCTCCATGGCTCCCCACAGCAGATCTCAATGAAAAGAGGCAGCCCATGCTTCTAAACAGTTTATTGTCATGGTGGAAAATGGATGCATAAAACTATATCCCACTTCTCAGGGTGGGCCTGGTATTAAAAACCTTTTGCAGGGAGGAATGTCTGGGAAGAATAGCTTATTGGCTACACCCCCCAGGCTTCTAGGTACCTCATGGAGAATTTTGTTTTGAGCCTATGTGACCACATGTCTTATGTCTTTTATGTGAGAAGCATGGCATCTGTTCTAAATCAGGAGTCTGGCAAAGAGCTGGGAGTCACCTAAACCTCATGTGTATGCCCAGCAAGTCTCCGGGTCTCAAGCTGCTCTACCTTACCAAACTTCCTGGCCACAACCAATCAAAATACACAGCTATGGATTCCAGTTCCAATGGATAAAACTAAAAAGTACTCTCATACTTAAGGGTCAGGAAACATTTCAGAAGGGATAGGAAGATTGGAAGAGTCAGAATGCCAAGGAGTTTGCTGTGAGAGTGTGTTTCAGGGCAATTTCAGAAGCTTCAGCCATAAAGTCTCAACAGCATGAGTGACTAAACATGATCTGATCAAGGACCACATCAACAGACAAGGCAATGTAAAGGGGAAAAGTACACCTCAATGCCGCACAATGAGGAGCAAATGCTGAGAGTGGGATTCTTCACCAGGGCAGAATTCTTCCATGGTTTCTAAATGCAAGATGGTCATTCCTAAAAGCATATACCCAACTCACATTATGTAGACTGAGCAGCTTATAATTATTTATAATATAAATAGTTATTTATTATATAAATAGTTATATAACAATTACTGAATAAAATAGGCCATGAATTTGAGAGAGAACCTGTAGAGGTATAATGGAGGGTATGGAGTGAGGAAAGGGCAGGATGAAAATTAATTTTATTAAATGTCAAGAGGAAAAAATACAAAGTATAAAAAAGTAATCAAATAAAAAAGTTATGCTGTGCAAAGCAATGGTATATGTCACAAGAGGCTGCGTTGTGTGTGTGTGTGTGTGTGTGTGTGTGTGTACTAATTTTAATGCGCACAATGCACTACGTAATCTATTGTTATGACCTTTCTTAAGTCCTTGATTGAACAGAAGATTGCAACTCTAACTTTACATATAAACCTTTAAAGAGACCTAATTGCAATGATAAATTCAATTTACTTTTATTTAAATTTTTCCCTGGTACTAATTAATGAATAAACATGTTCTAACCTTTTTGTGACAATGAGAGCAGAATAAATAAGTCCTGATCTCTCAGAAAGTTTCTTTGTATTTTATCTCAATATACAGGACTTTGAACTTGGATATCATATTAACCTTGTTAGATATGTTAATAAAGGAATGTGGCTACACAATTGCTTTCTGAATACATAACTAAGAATATATATATATATATATATATATATATATATATATATATATATATTTAATTCACTTGTGGAATACTCCCAAGACTAATAATGAGTTCTACAAACACAATAAACATATGCCCTATCAAGTAAAACCTGGAATAAAAGAGCTTATTTACCCCTTGGCCATCTTGAGACTAAAGAAACAGAATCTGTCAGCATCTCTTTTAAATGTGAGAAATGCTGTAAGACATTGGCAGACTCACTGAGATACTACAGCTTATAAAACTAATATCTGCTTTATTAAAAAGAAGGGTTTTTAATGTAAATATGATATCATAACATTAAAAAGAGTTTGGCAAACAGGAGAAGATATCAACAATAATCCAACATGCAAGAATTAAACCGATTAAATTCTTTATAATCTCTTCTTGCTTTGTCTTTTACTGAATGATGTATTCCATTATTGAAATAACAATGCATTCATAACTTTAGTCTTCCTTATTAAAAGTCAGTATAAGTTATATTTTAAAAAATATGTTGCTATATTGATTCACAATTAAGCATGTTAAAAGTTGTGTGTTTTCAGTGAGGTAAATGTACTGTGTTTCTAACAGTGTGTGTCTGTGGTCACAAAATAAATAATCTGACTAGGACATGTTTCAATGACTATATTGTGAATGCTATTTTCCAGTGCTTAGGGAACTTCTTTAGGAAAGTTTCTACATTACACATATAAACTAAAGATTATGATTTTCTTTAGAGAAATTACCAGGAGCTATTGGAGAATTAAAGCCAGCTCACGATGGGTTTATAGGATGGTGGTAATGATCTAGAAAATTTTCTTCCAATTGTAGAAATACTTGCAAGAATAAAATGTCTGGATTTTGGAAAACAAAGGGATGACTGAATGAATGTCTGGAAATGTGGAAAGTTCTGGAAGCAGAACATGTGCATACTTAAGGACAGTTAATAATAGATTGTAGCCATAGATACATGTATACTAGTTGCTTACATTCATGAAGCTAAGGGAATCTTAAGTGATTACAGAAGACACATATCAGGAAGAGAATAGCAAATGTCTAAAATCCATTTTTTAACAATGAAAGAATATAGACGGGGCTGGAGAGATGGCTCAGCAGTTAAGAGCACTGATTGCTCTTCCAGAGGTCATGAGTTCAAATCCCAGCAACTACATGGTGGCTCACAACTATCTGTAATGAGATCTGATGCCCTCTTCTGGTGCGTCTGAGGACTTACATATAATAAATAAATAAATTGAAAGAAAGAATATTGACAAGTGATAGCAATAGCTTCCACATTCAGCATGCTCTTGCTAATATGCTAAGAGTTTTTGTCATGTAGAGCAACCAGCTCTTCAAATTCCTGTGACACCAGTGATGAGGAATGAGAGATATACACATGTGTGGGTACGAGAATAAGTATTTAGAATATAGTTAGAGAGTATCTTGGCCTAGGATCACAGTAATGGTATGTTTTTCTCTGTGGTCTATGATATCCTTAGCCATGGGTAGTTGGCTAGGTTTGCAGTCTCAGCCATGAATTCCCTCTTAATGAGTGGGCTTTAAGCCCAATTAGACAGCTATTGGTTACCTGCAAGATAAAAGTGCTACTACTGCACAATTGAGGGTATCTTGCTGGTCATTATATCATTTATAGCCATGTGAGACTGACTGTTTATTACTATTTTTCCCTTAGAAGATCATAGCAACATTTGATGCTAGTAATAATGATAGTAATAATAATAGCAATAACAATAACTCTTATAATTATCCTCAGGAAGACTTCCAGGTAAGTGCCAGATTCCTCCAATTCCTCCAATTCCTGTATCGTCACCTAAAGCCTTACTTTCACCTTTCTTGGCTGTATCTTGGGTATTTGGCACTTTTTTTATTGGCTAATATACATTAATTAGTGAGTACATACCATGCATGTCCTTTTGGATCTGAGTTATCTTATTCAGGATGTCCTTACTCTTAATAGCTGAGTAGTATCCCATTGTGTAAATGAACCACATTGTTTTAGCCATTCTTCTGTCATGGACTATCTGGGTTGCTGGAGAGAGTTGGAAGAAGCTGAGGAAGAGGGCAAACCTGTAGGAGGACCAGCAGTCTCAGTTAACCTAGACCCTCGAGATCTCTCAGAGACTGGACCAGGCAGCATACACCAGCTGATATAAGGCCCCCAACACATATACAGCAGAGGACCGTTGGGTCTAGGTTTAGTCAGAGAAGATGCACCTAACACTCCCTCAAGAAACTGGAGTCCCCAGGGAGTTTAGAGGTCTGGTGAATGCGGGGTGGGAGGGGGAGGTATGGGATGTGGAACAGTCTAAGGGTGTATCGAGAGGGCAATAAAATCTGGAGTTTAAAATAAATAAAAAAGAAAGAAAAAGAAAGAAAGAAAGAGAAAAGCAAAAAAAGAAGGGAGGGAGGAGAGAGAGAGAGAGAGAGAGAGAGAGAGAGCGCAACCATAGACAATGTCAATAGCATCTATTTATTTAGGTGTTTCTTTGAAGGTCCCTGACTAACAACTTAAATGCAGGTTTCCCATACCAGGGACCTAGGATCTTTTTAAAATTAATTAATTAATTAATTATTAGATAATTTCTTCATTTACATTTCAAGTCTTATCTCTTGTTAATACCCTCTGGCTCTTTTGAGGAGCATCATTATCTTGTGTGGCATAACTCCATTTAATCTTTCTCTCTCCCTTAAACATAAACCTTTTTGTTGTTGTTGTTGTTGTTGTTGTTGTTTTGAGACAGGGTTTCTCTGTAAAGCCCTGGCTGTCCTGGAACTCACTCTGTAGGCCAGGCTGGCCTCAAACTCAGAAATTTGCCTGCCTCTGCCTCCCAAGTGGGATAAAAGGTGTGCGCCACCATGCCTGACATAAACCATTTCTTTATGGTATGTTCAAATATCCTCTGTCTTATTTATTTCTTACTCTCTTTACCTCTGATTTACTCTCCCTTCTGCCTCCCCATTTTATATCATACTCTCTTCCAGTTTTTTTTTTCTTTTCTACTATTTCTGTTTCTAGAACTCCTTCTGCCCTATAACCTTCAGGTTATTTATTTGTATTGAGAGATTCAGTGGTAGAACCTATAAATAAGAGAGAACCTACACTCTGTTTTTCTGGGTCTGGAGTATCTCACTTTTATTCATTTAATAATATTTTTCAGTACCAACCATTTAACAATGTATTTCATGATTTCAGTTTTCTTTACAGCTGAATGACATTCTATTGCCTAAATGTGCCATGTTTTCAATATCTGTTTACCAGTCAAAGAATGTTTTGGGTGCTAGGAGCCTGCCCAGGTGGTTCTCTCCGGAAAGTAGCTGATTAGGCAAAGGGACAGCATCTGGGGTTGGTTGGGGAGGGGGCAAACCTTCATTTTGCAAGTGTAAAGGTTAAGGTTACTTAGTATTAATAATATTTACTCTCTTTGATTCCTAGTTAAACTGGGGCCTGCAGCCAATGGTTTAACAGGACAGAAGGTGTTAGGTAAAGGATTTATTGCTTGCACTTCCCTTTCTGGTCAGGCAGCCAGAAGCTCTTCATTGGCTTGGCTGGCTAATTCTTTGTGAGCCAGAGAGGAAAGAAAGGAAAATTATTAAAACCTTTGCACAGGCAAACACACACACACACACACACACACACACACACACACACACACACACATATTGACATTCTAGTTCACATTCTCATTTACACAGTAACACATTTACATTTTTGTTGGACCCAACTGCCTGTCTCATACACTTTTAAAGTATTCATGCATACTTACATACATACACATATACATACATATGTACATATAAACAAACATACATAAACATTTGGATGGATCAATGGATGGGGAGACCTCCTTAAGTCACCACATAACACCATAACACACCATACTACCTTTATTTCTTTTCTCTGGCCTTTTATAGACAAAAGTTATCAGAAAATTACCTCATAGATAAAATGATATACAAATGGGAGTTACAAAAGGAAATTGATATTAAGTTCAAAGCAGTGATTCATTCTATATGCTTACTATAAGTTCAAAGCAATAGTTTCATGTAGGCACACCTGTGGTTTGGTCCTTGGACCTGAATGCTTTTCCTTGAATATGAATTTGTCCCAAGCCTATATTTCTTTTTAGTGTTTTAATTATGAAAGCTCATTGTATTTCTTATTATGGAGACTTTACTTACTGTTATGAGGAGTGGTCACATTCAGTTCTTAATTTTAACTTTATTATATCTTTCTATCAAAACAACTAAAACTATTTCTTAAAACTTTCTAAGATGATTTGAATCAACTCAGGAATTCTATAAAAATCATTAATTCATCTAAACAACATTCATTCATGAAAGTTCATCTTTAGTTTGATCTGCAGGAACTCTGCTCAATAGAGTGTGCTAATGCCCGGGATTATTATATTAATTCAACGAGAGGAAAGGCATGTCAACTGCAAGAAACAGTGCCTGCCTCTTTGGGACATTGCCGCATAGAACTTGCCCATCACAGACAATGCAAAAGTGGTATGCCACCTCCAGGAAGGCCACCTGCTAGCTTTCGCCTATCCTAGATGGCTCCTGATATGTGTGTATTTCCCTTTCCTAGCTTTTGTGAACAGAGTAGCAGTGAACATGTCTGAGTATCACCAGAGTAGGATGTGGAGTCCTTGGCTATATGCCAAGGAGTGGTATAGCTGGGCCATATGGTAGATCTACTTTTAGCTTTTTGCAAATTTTCCAAACTGATTTTCACAGTGGCTGCAAAAGTTTGCAGTCCTACCTTAACTCATCAGGAAAATGCAATCTAAACATAGATATTTTATCTTTCCCCAGAGAGAATGGTCAAGATAAAGAAACCAAACTGACAAAAACTGATGATAAGGTTGTTGGGCAAACCCTCACTCATTATTGGGAACTTAATGCAACGCCAAACAACATCCTCATGGCAATGCTCATCATAAGAAATTTTAAAATCCTAAAATTTTTATGGGAGCACAAACGAGTAAATTTAGATCTACTTATCACCCCGGATAATAATTAACTGTAAATGGATCAAGGACCACAATGTGAAACCTGAAATGCCGTAACAGCTACAAGAGACACACAATACTCTCAAGATTTGGCTCCAGAAAAGGACTTTATAAGTAGAAAGGTTAAAAAAATTTGACAAAAAGGACCTCATTATACAAACAAACAACCATCTGTATAAACAAAGAATAATTAACCAAGCAGAGAGGAAGCTCACAAAGCAGACACATATTATTGACCAATTATATAGAAGTTAATATTCAGTATGTATTAAGAACTCAGAACTCAAATCAACAAAGAATCAAGGAAATAAGTAATCCAATTAAAATGTAATCTTACTTTTCATATGGATCTAGTTAGTGCTTTATGCATTACATTGTAAAGTAGTTGGGATAGTAGATATTCCTGTATTCTTGATTTTGATGCAAGTATTTCAAATTTTTCCCTCTTTAAATAAGTTTGGTGCAGGTTTGACATATATAGCCTTTATTATGTTGAACTATATTCATCTCAGTCTTATTCTTTCTAGTACTTGTAAAATTACACTGAACTTTGTCAAAGGCTTTTTCTCTATCTAGGGATATAATCATAATTTTTTATCTTTTAGTCTCCTTAGATGACTATTTCATTTAATAACTTAGGTATGCCTCAGTGTCTCTGAATCTCTGGGATAAAGTGAACTTGATTATGATAGACGCTCATTCTGACATATGCCTGGATTTGTCTTATAATAATTGTGTTGATATTAGTCGCATCTATATCTATCAGGTTGTTAGCCTGTAATTTTCTTTTCTTATGACCTTACCTCTTTTGCTATTAGAAAAATACTAGCTTTGCAGAAGGGATTGAAAGTGCTCCATTTGTTTCTATTTTCTTGAATAAGTTATGAAGTATTTGTTGTAGTTTTTTGAATGTCTAGTTCATTCTGCTGGGACTCTATGTGGGCCTGGATTATTTTATTTTGGCTAGAAGTCTCTGATTACACACTCTCTCTCTCTCTCTCTCTCTCTCTCTCTCTCTGCTCTTAACTGTGTTAAAGTTCTATAAATTCTGTTTCTTTTCAAAGAACCCGATCTTAGATTATTAACTGATTCTTTGTTTTACTTTTATTTTTCTTAGCTGTTTTCTCTAATTTTATCATCTCCCCACATCCAGTAGACTCAGGTTTGTTTTTTTCTCAGTTTTCAAAATTCTTGAGAAATATCAATCAATCATTTATTTGTACTCTTTCAGAGTTTTTAGTGTAGGTGCTTACAACTTTAAATGTCAGTCTCAGGACTTATTTTTATGTATACTAGATGTTTTATTTTATTGTGTTTTCATTTTAATTTAATTCTAGAATTGTTATCACTTCAGGACATATTGTAGGTCAAAGGTTTTGTGGTTGAGTTGATGTTTATATTCCTCTTTTGGTAGCCTGTAGAGCACCTTTGTATACCAAAGACACTAGAACATAGAGGTGAAGACTTCATGTAGGGACTAGTTTGACCTTTCCATGTTCAATGGGTAATGTGGATGTTGTTCTCAGTATGGGGCCCCACTGTCAATTAAGTCCTATTTTGCATTTTAGTAATTATAACTTCATTTGTTTTCTTTCCACGGCCTCTGGGCCATGCTTATTTATACTTTCAAGCAAATATTTTCTTGGCTTCCAGTATTCTCTGTTGGGTGGTTTGGTAGACATGAACTTTTCTGCCTGTGTATATCATAGAAAGTTTTTTTCTTCTTCAAGTTTGGCAGATAGCTTTTCTGTATAAAATAGTCTATCTTGGCATCTCACATCTTTTAGAACTGGAAATAGGTTCATCTAGGTAAACCTTATTGGAGAATATTTGTGTTGGAGTAGTTGATTTGATGGAGAGGGCAGGGATGAAGGGGCCTATTGCCTGGACCTGTCATGTTATTTGCTTTTTGTGATGTCACATTTTAATGTGGACTTTTTCCATTGGTTATGTGTGGAGGGATAAGGGATTATCATCTGTCTTTGTTGCATGGGGGTTTGGTTGTGGTTCTGCTGTTGCCAAAGGTTGGGTGATTTCATCTCAAGAATGAAAAGTTGGGAGGAATCTTTCACATGCTCAGTGTTGACATTTTTATTGGACAGATGGGAGCAATTATTATTCAGTGATAATTGAGTGTTCAAATGTGACTCCTCCCTCAATCTGTGTAAGCTGTGTTATCAGAAATAGGTCCAAAGAATGTGGGGATGGCATGAAGGTCTACAATACAGAAAATTCACCAGGTTGGACAGGTATACTGTTTGAATGGTAGAAATTGTTTTTTTGTTTTTGGTTTTTTTTTTTTTTTTTTTTTTTTTTTTTTTTTTTTTTTTTTTTTTTTTTTTTTTTTTTTTTTTTTTTTTTTTTTTTTTTGGAGTATTGCAATGAAATAGGTGGCAGAGATCTGGGATATTCACCCAGTGTATATGCTGCTTGAATACAGACAGGCCTGAGAGTGTTTGGAAGCTATGGATGTGGGGGACTCTGTTTTCTCTTTGAAGGTAGTGAATCCTTTTGATTTTCATTAAACCATGTCATGATTTCTCCTCCTCTTTTATTAGGAGCTCGATTTCCAAAAGCAGATACCTTGAGCTGCATGGCCCGAAAGGAACTAAGTCTAGGCTATCAGTGCTTGTCAATGTACATAGATACAAAAGGATGTGCATATGTGTATATGTGTGTGTGCCTCTATGTGTGTGTATGCGTTCATATATGTTAGCCACCTCAGAGATGATAGAGTTTCACAAGCACAAACTCTTCTTCAAAACTATTAGTTTAGTCATTAGGTTAGCTGAAATAAGAGTAATACAATTATTTAGGGAAAGAACTGCAAAGGCTCTGAACTTGTTTTAAGAAGGCCATCAATTTCTTCTGATTAGTCATAACTTGGCTCAGGCTTCCCAACAGTCTTCAGTCCTCTGAGGTGCTCTGATTCTCATCAGAAAAAGTTTCTTTTCATTCTCGTCCGTTCAGACTTCTCCAAGTTTGCAGCATCCTTAAGCACCGGTACCTTTTGGGTTGCTCCTCTATATTCTAGAGTCTAGAATGTGTTGTCTCACCAAAAAAGAAATTCTCAAAGATTAAACAAAATCGTTCTTCAAAAAAGATCTTTAAAATAAAAAAAAATTCAAGAAGAAAATATTTCCCCCTTTTATCCATATTCGTTCTAGACCCAGAGGTATCTCAATATCATCCCTTTTCCTCAGCTGAAGGATACCAGCTGCTGAGAAGTTTCTCGCTAATTTGCATATGCTCTTAGAAAGCATTCTTAGCTTAGGAAATAAAGCCAATATATACTTGAATTTTATGCTAATATTTCACTTCGAAGTTCTATGGACTTGCCATCTCTCTTTTCCTACTACACTTCTCTCATGTATGGGCATTATTCCTCACCACCTATTCTTCTTTGTCTTTCCTCCTTCTTATGCATAAAATTTCAAAGACCAAGGATCATAATCTTAAATCTTATTTTGATATAAGAGTGGTGCCCAAGGAACTGAAGGGGTCTTCAACCCTATAGGTGGAAGAATAACATGAACTAACTAGTTCCCCCTGTGCTCATGTCTCTAGCTGCATATATGGAAGAAGATGGCCTAGTTGGCCATCATTGGGAGGAGAGGCCCCTTGGTCATACAGACTCTATATGCCCCAGTACAGGGGAACGCCAGGGCCATTACGTGGGAGGGGGTGGGTAGGGGATGCGGGAGGGTAAGGGGAAATTTCTGGATAACATTTGAAATGTAAATGAAGAAAATATCTAATAAAGAGAAAAAAAAAATAAAGTATAGGTTTTAAAAACATAAAAAAAGAGTGGGCATTTCCAAAAGAAACAACACAAATTACCCCACCCAACTTAAAAAAAAAAAGTAATTTTTCTTCCTGAATGCTTTTAATCCCACAAGGAAATTCAATTACATGTGAAATATATTAAATAATTAAAAGAAGAAGGAAAGGCATAAGAAGACACAGAGATGTTTGGAAATTTACTTTTAACAAGAAAATACTCAACATATACAGTCTTACCACTACTTTTCTAGCCTTTTCTGCTTAATTGTGCACTCTTCTTAATTGTGTCTGTTATACTACTAACCTCACAGTATTGTAACAGCCAATATGGACTTGGAACATGAGGTTGAAAGATTTTCCAATCAAAGATGCCTCAAGTACTCAATGTCACATTGAGGTAGCTGAATAAAGATCTGAGCTTCACTTTTTTTTTTTAATTATTATTAATGATGTTGTGGAGGTTAAAGATAATGGGACTAGAACTTCATGTCTCCTTTCTCCAAAAATCTGTACATGGTCAGGGAGATTTTCATAAAGGATAGAATACATTCTTGTGAGAACATGTTAAGTATGAATTCGTAATCAATTGAATATAGTAATATTAAAAAAACACCTAAATTTGAATTTTTCAAAAAAGGAAAAGCTTTGTTCTTCATCTACTATGTTTACAGAACTGAACCTACAAAACCTTGGCAAACTGGATATGGTCACAGGAACTACAGGGTTCCCATAAATGTCTTTGGCTACTGGCCACATGAGTAGGTACCCTGTAGTTTTCCTGAAATCCTACCTCACATTTTGAGTGGCATCCTCTGCTTGAATTCCATCTACAACCTGCACGTATTCCAGCTTTGGTAAGAACAGCCACCTGTTTTATTCTCCTCTAAATATATTTTAAAAACCCTTTTTATATACCTCAATAAAACAAGAAATTTAGCCAACTAAGTTTGTGATAAGAATCAAAAGACAAAGTATGCTAAGGTTGGAGTGAGAGTCTGGATTTTATTTTTATCTATTTGCACAGCATTTGGGAGGTGTAGTGCAACTGTGATTCATGCATGTGAACTGTGAATAGGGTTATCAAACTGAATGGCAATAGAGATAGCTAATGTTATATTATTTGCTAATTTTTTTACTGATGTAATGAACAGGCAAATTGAAATAACATAAGCTTTTTTTTTTTGGTCCTTTTATCTCTAAAGTTTCATGACTTTTGCAAGGAAACTTCTGACTTAGCTATAAACAGGATAAAAATACATATGAACTTACTGTCTCCTTTCTCCTCTTTTAAAGAGAATAGACGTTATCGTTTAAAAATTGTTTTATTTTGAAAACACGTTAAATCTCAAATCTAAGATGATCTCCACCCCTTTAATAACCACACACACATACACACACACACACACACACACACACACACACACACACACACACACATTTTAGCTATGCCCTCTAAGATAACATTATTTAAGTTCTCTAATATAACATTTTAGTTTAGATTATATGAAGTAAAAGACAAGAAATATCCTTTGGTAGATTACTTTTATGAAGTGGTTATCTTTAGAGGACATGTGATTTGTTAGTAGAAAACATTTTTGTTAGATTCACACTCAAGTACTATGATCAGGACAGCAAACAGATTTCTTTAAACCTCTAACAAAAATTATTTAAAAATTATATGTAGAGTAAACAGACACATAAACAGCCATACAGACACAAACATTACACACATTCACATCCACACATACCTAAAATAGTTCTAAAAATTATTGCCATGATACATTGCCGTGATAAACAGAAGTTTAATATTCATTCACTACTTTTCATTTCTCTGTAATCAGGGTTATTATATAGAAATCTTCCCTAAGTTGTAATATAAGGAGTATTGCAGTATCACAGAAATGTGCCTATTCTTCAGTCTGTAGGTTTTATTTGTCATTGCCATGCAGATTCATCCTCCCTTGTAGATTGGTTAACTAGTACTTTATTAGAGGGTTACAAATTTAACCTGCATATAGTAGTACCATCAGGGCGCAGATATTAGTGTCCCAACAAATAGACATTGTTGCTTTTTTTGAGAGATTGATTATGTTAAGTGATCAAGACTCATGCCTGCTCCCCAAGAGCAACTGTCCCAGGTCCAGAAAATAAATCATAATGGACCGGGGAAAAATATAATTCCATTCACTTGCTCCTATGGTTGCCATAGAGAGATGCCATGACAGATCCTATAGGGTGATGTGAGGAAACTTTAAGACTGAGCACCTTGGTGGAGGGAGTGAGTGAGGTGGTTCTGACACTGTAAGGAAAAGTTTTGTAGAAAAGTTGAACCTCTTTTCCTTTTCAAAATTTAGGGTGTGTATACATATGTGCTACTTGTTGTGGAGAAAGGCAACATCCACACTGAGAGGAATACTTAGTCGGAGGCTGAGTGTACACTTGCTTTTGATGGCAGAAAAGGAAGATAATATCTGAATCTCTAAGGACCCTATTCTGCAATCATCTGTCCAATTCACTACATGCTTATGATACAAGTAACCTCTGAACCAATTATTCAAACTATCAATCTCCCTTTCCCTGTGTCTTAGAACACATGCAATAGCTCATGCTATTTCACAAAGTACTTACAGAAACAAGTTTAGACTTTGTATATGGGATTAAGTACCTCAAATGACAATGTACAAAACTCAGTCTTCAAAACCAAGAAGAATGTTTCTATGTGACACACCACAAGTAGACATTTAGGTGTATATATGGTCTACAGCTGAAACACAAGCTCACTGACCATGTAGCACTTTACCTTCAGGTTAAATGAATTTTGTGCTTAAACATAGATTTCACCCTACAGATACTTCATTTAGCAAATGCAAATAATACTCTAAAATCCAAAGTAAATAAGTAAGTAAAAAAAAATCTCTCTTGATTCTTACAAAACAATAAAACCCTCTACCTCATTATCTAGGAAGTATCTTCTTTGGACCTTTTAGAAATATGAGCAGCTTTCCAAGAAATATACTTTTTCTTTCTGTTCTCATTCTCTCTCTCTCTCTCTCTCTCTCTCTCTCTCTCTCTCTGTCTCTCTCTTATGATCTTTATTCTAGGTTTATTTCTAAACACAGATCAGCTTCAACATAACACCCAGTATATAATACTGGTTTATTGGCCCCTTCTCTTATGTATTTTGAAACAAAGTCAACAATCCTATAACTATGTTTATATGTATTCTGAAATACATTCCTGGACCCTCCATTAAAAACCCAAGTCCAAGTCCATTGGAAATCCATTCTTTTACTTAAGAAAAAGTCCTTTAAATATCCATGTTCGTTTTTCATAGTAATTTCATGTTTGCACCTTCCTTATTTATTTGTTGAATAAGGCTCTAAAGTCCAAAATCAAGAACTGCATTTTCAAGGATTATATGTAACGTTATGAAGACTTGTACTGGCATTTAAATACAAGTATTTTGTTGTTTTTATGATACTATCTTTTAATGTCTTATATTTTTGTTTCATCTTTCACCTTTCTGTAATCAAATGCCCATTAATGATATCTTTCAATTTGATTTGCTTTTTATGTTTTAGCAATGTTAGGCCTGCTGCTTTAGTCTGCATCTGGACTTTTCTCCAAAGACAACATATTAAATGCTTCGTCCCAGGTTATCAACATTGGAAAGTGGTGGCAACATTAAGAAATTGAGTATAGTTGGGGGCCATCTGGTTGTGGGTCGTGTCTTTTTAAGGGGACAGTGGATGTACTATCTCATTCTCATCACACCCTTTCCATTCCTTTCCCCTCTCCCTTAATCTTTCTCCCCAACTATGTGGTGAGCACTTTTTAGCATGTTCTGCTGCTGTAATCCATTGCCTCGCCAAAAGGCCTATAAGATGTAGGCTAAACTTTCAAAGTTGTGAGTCAAAATATTCATTTTCTCTATCAGTTAAGATGTTACAATGATAGAATGCTAACATACCAGCTGGACATATTCTACTGTGGTTTGCTATTTTGTTTCTGAATTCAATCTGGATAAAGAAGAATGTTTGCACTGGATGCCCTGTGACTTCTAGGAGGTGGTTTGACATTTGAATGTACAGGTTTAACTTGCTGCAGATGAGCTTTTACAGTAATCTTTTTGCTAATTCTCTGTTTGCGAAGAGAAGAGTTCAGAGTTCACTTGCTGCTTGTGCATGAGCCTCTTGGAATTGCAGTATCTTGAGCCCTACTGAACCAGGGCCTGAATTTTAAGAAAACTGCAGGTGGTTTTTATCTAGTTTGAACTCTACAGTAGACATATCTTCTTCTGTTTCTAATTTCTAACAGATGAATCTATTTTTACCCATTTCCAGAAGAAAGATGCTTTCACCTTACTTCTTCAACCAGATAGGCAGCGTTTTCAATTTTTTCTTTTCCTTTTTTTTTTTTTTTTTTTTTTTTCAGAAATAGGGCTAGCCTTTGTGCTTGCTGCTCATTAAGGATGAGAAGTGTGTGCCCTGGACATGCCTGCTCAGGTGGGTGTTGGGTCTTCAAGATTCAGGGCTGAAAGCAGCTTCTGATTCTCTTAATTCCAGTATGTATTATTATGGCAACATTTTCTAGGTGTTTATAAAGGATGACACTTTAATATTTCAGGATTCACATGCTTTTAGAAATGTGATGAGGATTCGTTCATTGTATCTCAGGTTGTTCTGTTAGACTAAAATCTCAATTTTGAAGTTGTCAATTTTGAGCTGGGAGGAAAAAATGGACTAAGAAAGGGTTCTATCCAAAAGCTGAAGTTATTATTCACTTTAAGTTGTGGAGTAATAGTGGCTTCCTTAGGGATAGTAGCAAGATTCACTGAAATACTGTAAAATTTATAGGCACAGAAGGAAGAAAAGCCATGAAAAAGAAGTAAAGCTAAAAAAGTTACTGAAGAACAAAGAAAATGAAATATTATATATGTTAAGTGATGAATAGAATAAGGTGAACTTAGGTGGTATGTTAGATATCTCTGCAACTTTGAATATTAACTATGTCAACAAATAATGGGAAGAGGGCTAAGTCAACAAAAAATTGGTATAGACTTTAAGAAATAAAGATTTATCCTTCAGGTTTCCATCTGCTCCTGGAGCTGACCCTTGCTAGAGCACTCTATTCCCAGGTCCCACTAGGAGAGAGCTTGTCTCCCAGGAGTGCTGACACATCTATGAGCACAGGTAGGACTACCACTTCTGCTCTAAGAGACCTGCCCGGAGTCCCCAGAACACAGGAACCAAGGAGCAGCCTGGGATAGGATCCTTTCTGTTTCCATCTGTACCTGGAGCAGATCCTGTGCCACAGCTCTCAATACCCAGATCCTACCTAGAAAGAGCTGTTTTCCCAAGAATGCTGACACACCTGATAGCACAGGTGAGACCAACACTGGTGCTCAAATTTCTGGCCCAACAAGGACCCTCCAAGAGCCATCAAGACACTGAGACAAATGAATGGCTGAGGACAGGATCGTTCTGGTTTCCCTCTGAAATTGACCTGTGCCACAGCTCTTTATACCTAAATTCCTCCAGAAGAGAACTGGTCTTGCAGGAGTGCTGACACACAGGCTTACAGGAGCAACAAGCCATAGTCACAGACCAAAAGACCAGCTAACACCACAGATAAGCAGAAGTGAGAGGCAAGGGCAGGAACATACCAATAAAAACCAAGGCTACTTGGTATCATCATAACCAAGTTCTTCCACCACAACAAGCTCTGGATACCCCAAGACACCAGAAAAGCAAGACTGATTTAAAATCACATCTCCTGATGATGATGGAAGACTTAAGAAGGAAATAAATAACTCCCTTAAAGAAATACAGGGGATCACAGGTAAACAGATAGAAACCCTTAAAGGGAAAACACAAAAATCCATTAAAGAATTACAGGAAAACACAACCAAACAGTTGAAGCAATTGAACAAAACCATCCAGAATCTAAAAATGGAAAAAGAAACAATAAAGAAATCACAAAGGGAGACAACCCAGGAGATAAAAAAAAAAAAAAAAAAAAAAAAAAAAAAAAAAAAAAAAAAAAAAAAAAAAAAAAAAAAAAAAAAAAAAAAAAAAAAAAAAAAAAAAAAAAAAAAAAACCTAGGAAAGATATCAGAAGACATAAATGCAAACATCAACAACAGAATAAAAGAGATAGAAGAGAGAATCTCAGGTGCAGAAGATACCATAGAAAACATTGACACAACAGTCACAGAAAGTACAAAATGCAAAAAGCTCCAAACACATAACATCCAGGAAATCCAGGAAACAATGAAAAGACCAAACCTAAAGATAATAGCTAAACAAGAGAGTTAGAGTGAAGACTCCCAACTTAAAGGAATAAATACTTTAACAAAATTATAAAAAACACTTCCTTAACCTAAATACATGCCCATAGACATACAAGAAGAGTACAGAAATTGAAATAGATTGGACCAGAAAAGAAATTCCTCCCATCACATAAGAGTTAAAACATCAAATGCATTAAACAAAGGAAGAATATTAAAAGCAGTAAGGGAAAAAGTCAAGTAACATATAAAGACAGACCTATCAGAATTACACCGGACTTCTCACCAGAGACTATAGAAGCTAGATGATCCTAGGCAGATATCATATAGATCCTAAGACAATATAAATGCCACCCCAGGCTACTATATCCAACAAAACTCTCAATTAATATAGATGGAAAAAACAAAATATTCCATGACAAAAACAACTTTACATGATAACTTTCCACAAATCTAGCTCTACAAAGGATAATAGATGGAAAACTCCAACCCCAGGAGGGAAACTGTACCCTAGAAAAAGCAAGAAAGTAATCTTTCAATGAAACCCCAAAATATAGTCACACAAACATAATTCTACCCCTAAAAAAAATAACAGAAAGCAACAATCACTATTCCTTAATATCTCTTAATATCAATGGACTCAATTGCCCCATAAAAATACATAGACTAATGTACTGCATATTTAAACAGGACCCAGCATTTTGTTGCATACAGCAAACACACTTCAGTGACAAAGACAACACTGCCTCAGAGTGAAATGATGAAAAGAAATTTTCCAAGTAAATTGTCCCAAGAAACAAGCTGGAGTAGCCATTCTAATATTGCATGAAATCAACTTTCAACCAAAAGTTATCAAAAAAGATAATGAAGGACACTTCATACTCATCAAAGGAAAAATCTACCAGGATGAACTCTCAATTCTGAACATGTGTGCTCCCACTGCAAAGCACCCACATTCATAAAAGAAACTTTAGTAAAGTTCAAAGTGCTTATCATACCTCACAAAATAACAGTGGGAGACTTAAACACCCATTATCACCTTCTCAGCATGTCACAGTACCTTCTCCAAAATTGACAATATAGTTGGTCACAAAACAGGCCTCAACACATACAAATTGAAGTATTCCCATGCATCCTATCAGATTACCATGTGATAAGGATGGTCTTCAACAACAAAGCCATCAGAAAGCCCTCATACACGTAGAAGCTGAAGAATGTTCTATTTAATAATAACTTTTTCAAGGAAGAAATAAAAAAAGAAATTAGAGACTTCTTAGAATTTGATGAAAATGAATGCACAACATACCCAAACTTATGGGACACAATGAAAGCACTGCTAAGAGGAAAAGACAGCTCTGAGTGCCTCCAAAAAGAAACTGGAGAGAGCACACACTAGCGGATTGGCAGTATACCTGAAAGCTCTAGAACAAATATAAGAAAATACACCCAAGAGGAGTAGAAGGCAGGAAATAATCAAATTCGGGGATGAAACCAACCAAGTACAAGAAGAAGTACAGAAAGAATCAACCAAACCAGGAGCTGGTTCTTTGAGAAGATCAACAAGAAAGATAAACCCTTAGCCAGAATAACCAGAGAGTACAGAGAAAGTATCCTAATTTTAAAAATCAGAAATGAAAAGAGATATCATGGATTGGGAGGATTAATATAGTAAAAATGGCCATCAAGCAGAAAGCAATCTACAGATTCAATGCAATATGCATCAAACTTCTGATTCTATTCTTCATAGAGTTAGAAAGAACAATTCTCAAATTCTTTTAGAATAACAAAAAACTCAGGATCGGGAAAACTATTCTTTTGTTTTGTTTTGTTTTGTTTTTCAAGACAGGGTTTCTCTGTATAGCCCTGGCTGTCCTGGAACTCACTTTGTAGAATAGGCTGGCCTCAAACTCAGAAATACACCTGCCTTTGCATCCTGAGTGCTGGGATTAAAGGCATGTGCCACCACGCCCGGCTGGGAAAACTATTCTTAACAATAAAAGAACATCTGGGGGAATTATCATCCCTGACGTTAAACTGTACTACAGAGCAATAGTAATAAAAACTGCAGGGTATTGGGACAGTGATAGGCAGGTAGGTCAATGGAATAAAATTGAACACCCAGAAATGAACCCACACATATTGTCACTTAATTTTTGATAAAGAAGCTAAAATAATCCAGTGGAAAAAAGACAGCATTTTCAACAAATGGTGCTGGTTCAACTGGTGGTCCACAGGTAGAAGAATGTAAATTGACCCACTCTCATCTCCCTGTACAAAGCTCAAGTCCAAGAGGATCATGGACCTCCATATAAAACTAGAAACACTGAATCTAATTGGAAAGAAAGTGGGGAAAATCCTTGAACACATGGGCACAGGGAAAAGAATCCTGAATAGAACACCAGTGGCTTATGCTCTAAGATCAAGAATGGACAAATGAGACCTCATAAAATTACAAAGCTTCTGTAAGGCAAAGGACACTGCCAATAGGAAAAAATATCAACCAACAGATTGGGATAAGATCCTTACTAATCCTACATCTGATAGAGGGCTAATATCCAATATATACAAAGAACTCAAGAAGTTAGACTCCAGAGAATCAAATAGTCCTATTCAAAAATGGGGAACAGAGCTAAACAGAGAATTCTCAACTGAGGAAACTTGAATGGGGAGAAGCACCTAAGAAAATGTTCAACATCCTTAGTCATCAGGGAAATGCAAATTAAAATGACCCTGAGATTTCATCTCACACCAGTCACATGGCTAAGGTAAAAAACTCAGGTCACGGCAAATGCTGGGAAGGATGTGGAGAAAGAGGAACACTCGTCCATTGACAATGGGATTGCAACCTGGTATAACCACTCTGCAAATCAGTCTGGCAGTTCCTCAGAAAATTGGACAATGGAGGAGTGAGGGGAAGAACTGAAGGAGCTGAAGAGGTCTTATCTGGCAACAGTGGGAGAAGAAGCCCTTAGTCCTATGAAGGCTTGATGCTCCCAGTGGAGGGAAATACTAGGGAATTGAGGGACTTTAGTGGGTAGGTGGGTGAGGGAGCGCCCTCATAGAGGCTGGGTAAAGCAGGGTGGGTAGGGGGTTTGCAGAGTGAAAACCAGGAAAAAGATAACATTTAAATGTTTATAAAATTAAATTGAATAATAGAAAGGTTTTTTAAAAGTGTTAGAGAAAATCCAAACTAGTAGGAAAATATGATTAAAATGATAACATGCAAATGTGATAGAATCTTATCAAAGCAGGGGTATCACTTCTTTTCTGTATTACAACCAGATTAATAACATGAGAGAACATGAAAAATTTTCTTTCACCAGTAAATGTAGATAAAATGAAGCAATTTAAAAGTAATTATATATGTATATATGTATGTATGTATGAATGTATGTATGTGCATTTAATTCCAGTCAAATACTAGTAAGCTGCATCATATTAAATTTTTTTTTTTTAATGTCCTAAAGTAAGAGAGAGGCTAATGATTGTCGGGCAGGAAAATCTAAAAGATCTAAAATTAGATCACCATTTACTGCTCTAAAATCAGGGGTAACTAAGGCAGGAAAGAAAGGGGAAAATTGACAAAACAGATAAAAGAAAACACAAACACATAGAATGAATTAAGGAATCATTTTAAGCAGTTGTAATATCAAGGAAGGAATTAAAATAAAAATAAAATATCTAGAGCTACAATTGATGAAACAATTGGATTGTTCCCGAACTTGAGATTGGTAACTGTCACTGTGCCTTCAAAGATCCATCTGCTTTCTCCACATCTTTTCCAGCATCTGCTGTCATCTGAGTTTTTGATCTTAGCAGTTCTGACTGGTGTGAGGTAGAATCTCAGGGTTGTTTTGATTTTCATTTCCCTGATGACTAAGGATGTTGAACCTTTGTTTAGGTGCTTCTCAGCCATTCAGTATTTCTCGGTTGAGAATTTTTTGTTAAGATCTGTACCCCATTTTTAAATAGGGTTATTTGGTTCTCTGGAGTCTAACTTCTTGAGTACTATGTATATATTGGATATTAGCCCTCTCTCAGATGTAGGGTTGATAAACATCTTTGCCAATCTGTAGGTTGCCATTTCATCCTATTGGCATTATCCTTTGCCTTACAGAAGCTTTGTAATTTTATGAGGTCCCATTTGTCAATTCTTGATCTTAGAGCATAAGCCATTGGTTTTATGTTCAGGAAATTTACCCCTATTCCCATGTGCTGTAGGATCCTCTCTGCTTTTTTCTTCTATTAGTTTTAATGTATCTCTAGCTTCTCCATTGCTGGTGGGATTGTAAGCTGGTACAACCATTCTTGAAAACTGTTTGGCAGTTCCTCAGAAATTTGGGCATAGTACTACTCCTGGGCATATACCCAAAAGATGCTCTAGCATGTAATAAGGATACATGCTCCACTATGTTCATAGCAGCCTTATTTATAATGCCCAGAAGCTGGAAAAAAACCAGATGTCCTTCAACAGAGGAATGGACACAGAAAATGTGGTACATTCACACAATGGAGTACTACTCTACTATTAAAACCAATGAATTCATGAAGCTCTTAGACAAATGGATGGATCTGGAGGATATCATCCTGAGTGAGGTAACCCAATCATAAAAGAACTCACATGGTATGCCCTTACTGATAAATGGATACTAGCCCAGAAGTTTGGAATACCCAAGATACAATTCACAGACCACATGAAGCTCAAGAAGAAGGAAGACCACAGTGTGGATACTTCGTTCCTCCTTGGAATGGGGAACAAAATACCCACTGGAGGAAATACAGAGACAAAGAATTGTAATATTAAACTAAAACTTTCTTTCCTAGTTTGCTTTTGGTCATGGTGTTTATCATAGTTATAGAAAAGTAAGATGGGTTATAATAAAGGTCTCCCATATAGGATTGAACATTCCATAGTCTCTTGTTCTTTCTACCTTGGCTAGTTATGAGTCTGTGTATTATTCACTGTCTCTTGTGTCCTAGCTAATTTTATGTCAATTTGACACAAACTAGTTATCTTAAAGTAGGGAATTTCAATTGAGAGAAAAAAAAAATGCCTCTGTAAAATCCAGCTGTAGACATTTTACTTTTTCAGTTTGAATAATTTTTAATTGAATATTTTCTTTATTTACATTTCAAATGTTATCCCCTTTCCTGGTTCCTGGGGGAACAAAATACCCATGGGAGGAGACACAGAGACAAAGTGTGGAGACTGCTCAACTTGGGGATCCATCCCATATACAATTACCAAACACAGACACTATTTTGGTAGCCAACAAGTGCTTGCTGACAGGAGCCTGATATAGCTGTCTCCTGAGATGCTCTGCCTGTGCCTGACAAATAGAGAGGAGGATGCTCTCAGCCACCCACTGGACTGAGCACAAGGTCACCAATGGAGGAACTAGAGTGAGAATCCAAGGAGCTGAAGGGGTCTGTAGCCCCACAGGAGGAACAACAATATGAACTAACTAGTACCCTCAGAACTCCCAGGGAATAGACCACCAACCGAAGTTTACACATGGCGGGCACATGGCACCATCCACATGTATAGCAGAGGATGGCCTTGTTGGATATTAATGAGAGGAGAGGCCCTTAGTCCTGTGAAGGCTTGATGACCCAGTAAGGGGGAATGCCAGGATAGGGAAGCAAGTGGGACAGTGAAGAATAGGGGGAGGGGAGATGGGATAGGGGGTTTTCGGAGTGGAAACCAGGAAAAAATGTAACATTTGAGTTGTAAATAAGAAAAATATTTAAAAACCAAACCAAAATAAAACAAAGATACAGCGTAGCCCACTCCAGCCATTCTGAGTCATTACCACCTTATACCCCTCAGCAGCTGTATGTCACCCTTTAACATAGCTTTTCAGTGCCCAAGACATGCATAAAATCATTAAAATTCTATGTGGAGTCCAACAGCCAGAGCTTGGTGCTGTGTGTTTCATGGATGGGCTTTTATGTCCTTAAAACTAATTTAAGGAACAAACAAAAACATGTATGATAGGTTTACCTGTATTCAGTTTTATACTGACTCTCTTGTTCAGGTATAATCCTTCCTCACTCAAATCATAAGAATCTTCTGGTCTTGCTACTGCTAAGGACCATACCACTGTCAGGAGGTCCTTTCTAAACTGCATTCTGCAGTACTGCATCTTTCCATCTCTCTTTCTTTATTTCATTAGAATATATAATTAACAAAAACTATGGTATTAATCATTACAATTTCACACACCTATGCAAGGACATTTAATAATATTCATCCCCACACCTCTACCCTTCCCCTCCTTGCTTACTTTCTCTCCTCAAGTAAGTGCCGTCTGCTTTGTTTCCCTGATTTCTTTTCCTGTTAATTATTAGTCTAAGAAAAAGTGATGATTTGTGTGTTTATGTTACATCCTATCACTTTGCTGCATTGCTCATTTTAAAGAGTATTTTGCTAGGTGATAAAGTTTTGTAAATACAGAAACACAATCTATAAACAGAAATAATTTCACTTTTTCCTTTTTATTTTTGTACCCTTTATTCTCTGTTGTATTACTCTTGTTAAAAATTTCAAGAAAATTTTAGATAATACTAATGAGAGTAGATTCTCTTGTCTTATTTACAATTTTAGAGGAAATGAATTCAATGAGATGCTAGCTAAGGTCTAGTATATACAGCCTTTCTTCTGTTCTTTATATAAGTATTTTATTCAAGACTGTTATCATGAAGTCTTTTCTATGTACAAAACTTGAGCTGAAATAAAAAGAATAGAGTAACACAAAACATTTCAGCTCAAGTTATGTACATAGGAAAGACTTCCCTAAATATTTAGATAAAATACTTTTTCAATTAATCAGTCATAAAAGTCATATGCATCTGGTAAACTAAGCTTGTTGAATTATAATATATTTATCTCTATATTTGTAATTTTCATTATCAGCTAATTGGTTCTATAGTAAGAAGAAAATAAAATAAGGTTAATTTTACTTTAAAAAGTCAGTTTTATAACTCAGAACATTAACATAATTTAAGAAAAATAATGATGTCACCTCAATTCATTTTGTACAGTGTTTGATGAACTTTAGATAGAACTTAAAATCTATAAAATTTATCTCTGTAAACATAGAGTAATGGTGATTTACTAGTGACATGTTGAAAGTGTTTACTTGGAAAGAAGAATATTATCTGCTAAAATCATACCTAACCAATAAAATCACTGTGAGTTCATGCACAAAAATATCCACTAACTTGTCACCTTGATGTAATTTTGAATGATCTAAGAGACAATTCCTTGTATGAAACCATGGGATAGGCTTGGCCTAGTTACCCTAAGAGGAATGTGCCAAAGGTTTTTCAAGTTAGACTTCATGGCTCCTGGAACACAAGGTGTCTTCCAGTTCCTGAGAGGCCATACATTTCCTCAGTCAGTGAAGTGGTCAGGGTACTTTGTGTTTTTCTGTGTGTTCCCTCGGAAGTCAAGGAAGCATGGCAACTTGCCAGGACAATTGGTTTTAGACATTACTCTCATATAACCTGTTTAGGTTCCACACCTCTTTGTATGCTGGAAACTACTTTATTAATCCTGGCAACTGGCATCATATTCTGTTTCAGATAAAGTTATTTAAAAGTCTGATTGGTCTCAGTAAAATTTTCCTAGACTCAGTTGTTCTGTGGCCCTTCCAATGGGCCTGATTTAAGTCCTTGGGGCCATATCAGGTGACCTTGACCTGGTAGGTAAACATGGGTGCTTACAAAGCCTCTAGGCAAAGTTTGGGGGATTACATACATGTGGGTAGTCTTTGGGTATGTCTGTGAGAGATTATCTAGACAGTTTAATTGGGTGACACTGTTCTATGAGACCTACACATAAATGTTAACCATTCTTTCCTTCCTAACTTCCTAAAGTATCTAAGCACCCCTAGCTTTTGCCACTGTGACTCTCTCACCATCATAGACTGTATCTTCATTTGTGACCTGGGATAGACCCTTTCTCCCTTAAGTTGAAAGGTTCAGGGCATTTTATCACAGCAATGTGACAAACTAACTAATACTGAAAACTTGTACAGAGAAATGTGCCATATTACCTCAATAACCCTACCAAGGGGTTCTTGCAATATACTGCAGCAGCAATTTAGATTAAATCCCTAGATTTAATCAGAGATATAGAAGGATATCAAAGAAATGAAGACTTGTAATGTGTTCATCAGTGGGAAAACTCAACATTATGAAAGCAGTTCCGTAATTAAAGTCAGTATAATCCCAATTAAAATATTAAATTTTATGTTTTGAAGTGGAATTGTCATGCTGTGGATTTGATAATGTTTTTAGATAAAGTTCCAGCATTAATAAGACTACTAACGCTGTGAAAGCATAATTTAAGGCTTTCTTGGCAAACTTAATAATTATGAAAGCATAAACAGGAAATATTTGGCATATCGATTGGAGAAGTAAATCATTGTACCACAGCAGAGTGCAGAAACATGAGCACATCTATGGATACTTGTTACTGCAAATAGTTTACACTTGGGAAGAGTAGAAAAGAGTGACCTTAATATAAAGGAAACTAGGAAAATTTTGCATGTCAAGTACAAAAAATATTAATTGTCAGCCACACACTACTGATAAAAATCTACTTAAAAAATGTCAAATATAATATGAACGTCAAGTTACAGATTTAACTTTGGCAATCTCTTTGTCATTTAAAGCAGTGCTTCTCAACCTTCCTAATGCTGCAACCCTTTATTACATGTTATGGAATCCCCAACTATAAAATTATTTTACTGATGGTTCATAAGTGTAATTTTGCTTCTGTTATGAATCATAATGTAAATGTCTGTGTTTCTTTTTGATGTTCCTAGGCCGTTCTTGTGAAAGAATCATTCAATTGTCAAGGGGTTGTGATCTCCAGGTTGAGAACTGCTGATTTAAAGATTAATTAAAGATTCATTAATAAGGCTCAAAGAAGCATAAGTATTCAGGAAAACAGTAGTTGAAATATATCACAGTAAACTACCTTTTATTAAAACAATAAAACTTAAAAGTCACAAAACATATATGGATCTCATATAGACATTAGCAATAAAAATATTTTGAGCTGGACATTGAGCTGAAGATAGTTGAATCAAGAGCTAAGACCAACCTTAGGTACATGGCTAGAGTGAAGTCAGTTTGGGTCACATGAGACCTTGTCTCTACAACTTGGAAAATAAAAGAATATTGTGATGGTTTAAAAGAAAATGGCCCTATACACTCATAGGGACCAGCAGTATTAGGAGGTGTGGCCTTGGAGTAAGTGTGGAAGAGTTTCTTCAAAGAGGTGCTTGACTAAGTGGGTGGGCTTTGAAGTCTCAGAGGCCCAAACTAGTTCACTTCCTGCTGCTTGCAAATCCAAATGCAGAACTCTCAGTTCCTTTTCCAGCATCAGCTCTGCCTGCATGCTGCCATGCTTCCTGCCATAAAAGATAATAGATAAAACTTATGAGACTGTAGGTTAGCTCCAGTTAAATGTTTCCCTTTATAAGAGTTGTCAAAAAAAAAAAAAAAAAAAGAGTTGTCATGGTCATGGTATCTCTTCATAGCAATTAAGCTTTAACTAAGACAAATATATAACATTTTACATACACTTTCATTCATATATATATATATATGTATATATATATATACACACACACACACACACACACACACACACACACACACACACACTACAGACAGGAACATTTAGACAAAATGATAAGCTCCCTGACATCCTGGAGGATAGGAAGTCAAATAAGCATGTTTTCTAGCCATAGTTAGAGCAATTTTTGGATTTCTTCTTGTTATCATAGTCTTTGCTTATGGAGTTGTACTGGTAAAAACAAAATGGACATGCAGGGGGATGGAGAGATAATTTTTCTGACACAGTTTGAACCTAGCACACACATAGTGGATCACAAACATTTGTAATTCCAATTCTAAATTGATGCCTCATTATTTTTGTGGGCTCTTGAACTCATATGCCACACTTTCACAGACCTAGGAACACACATAAACACATAAAATCAAATATTTTTAAATGGATACACAGATCATTATAAAATCCAAAAATATCCCACCATGAACTCTGATCAACTAACTGTAATAATTATGTCAAGACACTTAAGAAAAAGTATTCCTTTTTTATAGCTTATTTTCACTTTTAATTGGTTATTTTATTTATTTACTCTTCAAATGTTATCCCCCTTTCCAGCTTCCCGCTCAACAACCCCCCATCCCTTCTCCCCTCCCCTTGCCTCTATGAGGGTACTCCCCCACCCACACACTCACTCCTGCTTCAGCACTCTAGCATTCCTCTACCCTGCCAGCATCCACAGGACCAAGGGACTCCCCTCCCAGTGATGCCAGATAAGGCCATCTTCTGCTACATACCTAGCTGGAGCCATTTGTCCCTCGATGTGTACTCTTTTGTTGGCAGTTTAGTCCCTGGGAGCTTTGGCGGGGGTGGTCTGGTTGGTTGATAGTGTTGTTCTTCCTATGAGGTTGCAACCCTTTCAGCTCCTTCAGTCTTTGCCCTAACTTTTCCATTGAGGTCCCTGCGCTCAGGCAGATGTTTGGCCATGTACAATCACATCTGTATTGGTCAGGCTCCGGCAGAGACTCTCAGAGGACATCCATACCAGGCTCCTGTCAGAAAGCTCTTTTTGGCATTGGGAATAGTATCTGGGTTTGGTGTTTGCAGTTAGGATGGATCCGTAGGTGGGCAGTCTCTGGATGGCCTTACCTTCAGTCTCTGCTCCACTCTCTGTCCCTGCATTTCTTTTTGACAGGAGAAATTCTGGTTTAATATTTATGAGGTGGGTGGGTGGCTTCATCTCTCAACTGGGGCCATGCCTAATCTCTGCATTGGTCTCTACAGGCTCTATCTCTCCTTTGTTGGGTATTTTGGCTAATGTCCTCCTTGTTGGGTCCAGGGAACTTCTTGGGTCCCTGGCATCTGTGACTTTCTAATGGCTACCCCCAGTTCCCCTTTCCCTAATGCTACACACCTCCTTTCAAATTTCTGATCCTCTGAACTTCTCCCCAATTTCTTCCCTTACCTGAACTGGTCCCCCTTTTCCTTCCTCTCCTTCCTCTCCTTCCTCTCCTTCCTCCCTCCTAGATCCCTCTCTCCCTCTAATTTCCAAGATTATTTTCTTCCCCCATCTGAATAGGACTTTAGCATCCAAACTTTGGTGTGGTCTTCTTTATTCTTGGGTTTCACAAGGTCTGGGAGTTGTATCATAGGGATTCCAGGCTTCTTTTTTGGCTAATATTTACTTATTGGTGAGTACATAACATGTGTGTTCTTTAGTGATTGGGTTACCTCACTCAGGATGATATTTTCAAGTTCCATCCATTTGCCTGCAAATTTTATGAAGTCATTGTTTTTAATAGCTTAGTAGTACTCCATTGTGCAAATGTACGACATTTTCTGTATCCATTCCTCTCCTGAGGGTCATCTGGGCTGTTTCTAGCTCCATGCTATTATAAATAAGGCTGCTATGAGCATTGTGGAGCATATGTCCTTGTTTTATGTTGGAGCATCTTCTGGGTATATACCCAGGAGTGGTATAGCTGGGTCCTCAGGTAGAAGTATTTCCAATTTTCTGAGGAACCACTAGACTAATTTCCAGTGTGGTTGTACAAGCTTGCAATCTCACCAGCAATGGAGGAGTGTTCTTCTTTCTCCACATCCTTGCCAACATCTTCTGTCACCTGAGATTTTGAACTTAGCTACCCTGACTGGTGTAAGGTGGAATCTCAGGGTCGTTTTGATTTCTATTTCCCTGATGAATAAGGATGTTGAATGTTTCTTTAGATGCCTCTCAGCTATTTCATATTCCTCACTTGAAAATTCTTCGTTTACTCTGTGCTTCATTTTTTAAATAGGGTTATTTTGTTCTCTGGATTCTAACTTCTTTGAGACCTTTGTGTATTTTGTATGTTAGCCCTCTATAAAATATAGAGTTGGTAAAGATACTTTCTCAATCTGTGGGTTGCCATTTTGTTCTATTAATGGTGTCCTTCACCTTATAGAAGCTTTTCAATTTTATGAGGTTCAATTTGTCAATTTTTATCTTAGAGCATAAGTCATTGGAGTTCTCTTCAGGAATTTTTCATCAACATAATCTACTATATAAATAAATTCAAAGAAAAAAACAATCATCTTGTTAGATGCTGAAAAAGCCTTTGACAAAATACAACACCTCTTCATGCTAAAAGTTCTGGAGACATCAGGAATTCTAGGTACACACCTAAATGTAATAAAATCAATATACTGTAAGCCAATAGCCAACATCAAATTAAATGGGGAGAAACTTGAAGCAATTCCACTCAAATCACGGACAAGACAAGGCTGCCCACACTCCCCCTATCCAATATATATTTGAAATTCTTGTTGGAGCAATTAATGAACAAAAGGAGAACAAAGGGATACAAACTGGAAAGAAGGAAGTCAAGATATCACTATTTGTGGATGACATGATAGTATACATAACTGACCCCAAAAATTCCACCAGAGAACTCCTACAGATGATAAATAACTTCAGCAAAGTGGCTGGATACAAAATTAACCCAAATCAGTAGCCTTCCTCTACTCAAAGGATAAATGGGCTGAGAAAAAAATTAGGGGAACAACACCCTTTACAATAATCACAAATAATATGAACTATCTTGGTGTGACACTAAGCAAGTGAAAAATCTGTATGCTAACCACTTCAAGTTGCTGAACAAAGAAAGAAGACCCCAGAAGATGGAAAGATCTCCCATGCTCATGATCGTCAAAATAAACCTAGTAAAAATGGTCATCTTACCAAAAGCAATCTACAGATTCAATCCAATTCCCATCAAAATTCCAACTCATTTCTTCACAGAGATAGAAAGAGCAATTCTCAAATTTATCTGGAAAAACGAAAAACCCAGGTTAGTAAAAAGCATTCTCAACAATTAAAGAACTTCTGGGGGGATCACCATCAGTGACCTCAGGCAATACTATAGAGCAACAGTGATTTAAAAAACAAAACCAAAAACCAAAATCCAAAATTCAAAAACCAAAAACTATAAACCATAAACCATAAACCAAAACCCCAAAAAACCAAAACACAAAACACAAAACAACAAAACAAAACAAAACAGCACAGGTAGACCAATGGAATAGAATTGAAGAAATGAACCCATACTCCTTTGGTTACTTTGATCTTTGACAAAGGGGCAAAAACTATTCAATGGAACAAAGACAGCATTTTCAAAAAATGATGCTGGTTAAGCTGGTGGTTGGCATGTAGAAGAATGCAAACTCACCTATTCTTTTCTCCTTGAACTAAGCTCAAGTCTAAGTGGATCAAGAACCTCCACAGAAAAACACATAGGTTTATTTGATTCTCTGGAGTCAAACTTCTTGAGTTCTTAGGATATATTGGATATTAGCCCTCTACGGGATGTAGGATTGGTTTTGATCTTTTCCCAATCTGTTGGTTGCTGTATTTTTCTATTGACAGTATCCTTTGCCTTATAGAAGCTTTGTAATTTTATGAGGTTCCATTTGTCCATTCTTGATCTTAGAGCATAAGCCACTACTGTTCTGCTCACGAACTTTCCCCCTGTGCCCATGTGTTCAAGATGTTTCCCCACTTTTTCTTCTACTAGACTCAATGTATCTGGTTTTATATAAAGATCCTTGATCCACTTGGGTTTGAGCTTTGTACAGGGAGATAAGAATGAATCTATTTGCATTCTTCTACATGCTGACTGCCAGTTGAACCAGCACCGTTTGTTGAAAATGTTTTCTTTTTTGCACAGGATGGTTTTAGCTCCTTTGTCAAAGATCAACTAACTATAGGTGTGTGGGTTCATTTCTGGGTCTTCAACTCTATTCCATTGATCTACATGTCTGTCCTTCAACCAATACCAGGCAGTTCTTATCACTAGTGATCTGTAGTATAGCTTGAGGTCTGGGATGCTGATTCCTCCAGAAGTTCTTTTATTGGTGAGAATAGTTTTCACTATCCTGGGTTTTTTGTTATTACAGATGAATTTGAAAATTACTCTTTCTAACCCTATGAAGAATTGAGTAGGAATTTTGATTCAGATTGCATTGAACCAGTAGATTGCTTTTGGCAAAATGGCCATTTTCACTATATTAATCCTGCCAAGCCATGATCATGGGAGATTTTTCCATTTTCTGAGTTCTTCTTCAATTTACTTCTTCAGAGACTTGAATTTTTTGTCATACAGATCTCTCACTTGTTTAGTCAGAGTCACACCAAGATACTTTATGTTTGTGAGTATTGTGAAGGATATGGTTTCCCTAATTTCTTTCTCAGCCTGTATACATTTTGAGTATAGGAAGGCTACTGGTTTAACTTAATTTTATATCCTGCCATATTGCTGGAGTTGTTTATCATCTGTAGGAGTTCTCTGGTGGAGTTTTTGGAGTCACTTAAGTCTACGATCAACTCATCTGGAAATAGTGATATTTATCACAATTGCTCTGAAGTACAGCTTGAGGTCAGGCATGGTGATTCCACCAGAGGTTCTTTTATTGTTGAGGATAGTTTTTGCTATCCTAGGTTTTTTATTATTCCAGAAGAATTTGCAAATTGCCCTTTCTATCTCAGTGAAGAATTGAGTTGGAATTTGTGGGGATTGCATTGAATCTGTAGATTGTTTTTGGCAGGATAGCCATTTTGACTATATTAATCCTGCCAATCCATGAGCATGGGAGATCTTTCCAACTTCTGAGATCTTCTTCAATTTCTTTCTTCAGAGACTTGAAGTTCTTGTCATACAGATCTTTCACTTCCTTCGTTAAAGTCACACCAAGGTATTTTATATTATTTGTGACTATTGTGAAGGGTGTTGTTTCCCTAATTTCTTTCTCATCCTGTTTATCTTTTGTGTAGAGAAAGGCCACTGATTCGTTTGAATTAATTTTATATCCAGCTACTGTGCTGAAGCTGTTTATCTGGTTTAGGAGTTCTCTGGTGGAATCTTTAGGGTTATATATATATATATATATACATATATATATATATATATATGTATATATATATATATATATACACATTCTTGATTTCAAGTCAGAGTCAGAAGTAATTTTAGATTTGATTTCAAAAGTACAAACAATGGAAATAATTTGTTCTACTTAAAATGAACTTTTGTGATAATAACCCATAGAATAGGAAAAAGCACTCACTAATAATATACCTGATAAGAGACTAGACCCAGAAGGAAAAACTCATACAGTATTTTGGACAAGAGACCAACAATACAGATATAAACTAGGAAAATGACATGATCAAAAATTTCTCCAAGGATATATAAAAATTGATATCAGTCATATAAAGACATGATTAGATTTATTATGGAAATGAAAATTAAACTCTCATGACATTGCTTTACACAAGTAAGGTTAACTGGACCCTTTTAATGGTGACTTCAGGGGATGCAGACAAACCAGAAGCCATGTGCATTGCTTGTGTGGATTTCAATGAATGAAAAACAGTGTGAAAGATCTTCTAAGGCTTAGAGTTGAATTATTTGATGGTCTGACAGTTCTTCTAGGTACACATCAAAGAGAATAAAAAGCACAGGTCTGCATGGAAATTTGTAGATGAATATTGATTAAAATATTATTCATTATGATCAAAATATTGAATCAACTGAGATACCCACTGTTTTTTTTTTTTTTAACAGAATATCAAAACACCTAAACCGAAAATTATTGAGAGTTTAAGGCAAGCCCTAGCTGTACCTTTTTGTGAGTGATCAATGGAAGAAATGGCTGTCCCACTTGGAAGACTGGTTGAAAGAGGGAGAGCATGGTTCTGTACTTCCAGGTATGCCTTGCATGGTTTATTTTGCTGGTGCAAACTCTTAAACTCTCGGTGATGTTCAGTAAGGCAATGTACTGTAAGTAACATCAGTAGCTGCTTGGTGTATATGGGTTTTCCAGACCCATTTCCTTCTATGAGGTTTTGTACGTTTTGACTAATATATCTCTGATTTAGCTCCTGGAACTAGCATTCATTCCACATGTAAATCTTGCAGTATTTGTCTGTTTGTGCTTTGCTTATTTTAGTTAACTATGTCCCCAATGTCACCTGTACTATAGCAATTGATAGGGTTTCCACCCTTAAAACCTCATCATACTTTATTATTTCTAAAGATCATAATTTTTCATTCATCTATTTATTGGTATGTAGGTTGATTTTCTGGTTGGGTTCTTGCTTAATTCTGCAATGAATATAGGAAACTGACATATTATTTTCATATTGGCATTTTTAAAACCAAACTTATTTGCTTTTGACTAAACCTTGCAAAAGATGACTTCCAAGTAAACCCACAGCACCTAATCTATACATATTTTAGTTATCTTGTGACTTAATATTTTTTCTTATTGAGAGGTATTGCGGATAGCTCTGGGACTAATTGTATTTGATGTTAATTCTGTTCTCCTGTGAGGGGTTGTGAACAAGGAATGAGTCAGCACTCAGATGATTTCCTATAAACCTGCTTCCCACCTTAATTTATAAATAAAGACTAGAGCTGGTGATTGGGCAGAGAAAGAGGGGAAGATGAAGCTGAAGGTTTTAGCAAAGGAGAGAGGGAGAGGGAGAGAGAGAGGGAGAGAGGGAGAGAGGGAGGGAGAGAGGGAGAGAGAGAGAGAGAGAGAGAGAGAGAGAGCGAGAGCGAGCACGCACAATGGAAGAGTAGGAAGAAGGAAAGTAGGAAAGTGGAGCAGAAACACCTGGCCTGGAGAAGCCACAAGTTCTAAGGACTCTTATATGGGGAAGATGGTAGTATAGTGGTAGATCTGCCCAATCTAGGCACACAGCATGTATTCATATTAATTGAATTAATTGTTTGGGTTGGAGATTTACCACAACAGAGAGGTATCACTCTTCTACACTCTCAGTCAGCTTTGCTCTATGCCTACTAATCCTATGATTTCTAACCATGTATTGGACTCATTCAAATATAATCAAATTGCCACACTCTGAGAAATAAAGATTTAGGATTTTAGAAAAATCTCTGATAAACAAGAAAAAACAAGAAAGAGCTGGGGGGAGACAAAGACAGAGAGACACACAGAAAGACACACAGAGAAGAGCCCAGGATATAAGAACAAGAGGGTAGGAGGAGACAATTTCAACACCTAGGCATTAGGACAAACAAAAAGAAAAATTGGATATGAATTACTGAATACCCAGCACATGGTAACTTGTGGAGCTAGAAACCTATTTTTGTACTCACTACCATTGTATTCTCTGGCAGATATGGCTGTGACCATCTGACTGACTTAGAATGCAATTGGGATGAAGGGTTAGCATTTCCAAACATTTGCTTCTACCAGAGGCTCCAGTTTTTCACTCTATGAAAATTTGGCCAGGTTCCCATTTGACAACATAAAATCTCTTTCCTGCACCCCCTTTGCTTTGCCAGTGTGCATTGCATGGTGACTGGGGACATGCCTGATCATAGACGAAAGCCTAGTGAATAAAGCCTTAGTTCACCTTTGAGCCTTGCCTCTGACCCAAATCCATATAACCTAGGGACTTCAAAGCCACATGCGTCAGTTATATATAGGAACAGTATGGAGCTGACTGTCTCCCTATGCAGACAGAGAAAAAAGTGCCAGCAAAGGGATATCTTTTGAGAAACAACTGGCTCCATTCAAATCATTGCCACGGGATACAGCAATGGTCACATTCCAGCATTTCAGAGAGCCCTTGCATGTACTTTGTGTACCAGAAACATCGTTTGAGTTCTAGCAATGTATCTAGCAGCGAGACATATCATAAGAGCATTATCTTGCTTTTGTTGGAAAATACTTAATATTTTGCCATTTTCACCAAATATGAACAGGTCCATTTGCATTCAGAATTCATTCTAAACTTGCCAGGTTGTCATTATATGTGCTCCTCAAGCCTGTACCATTTAGCTGGAGGTAGAGAATTAGAAACAAAACAGAGAGAGATTGTTATATTCCCACTCTGTCTGCTGAACACTGTTCTCATAGAAGGAAAAAAAAAAAGCACAGGTAGCAAAACCTCATCTCCCTCAAATGCACTTCAATACATTTTAAGTGTAAAAACCTAATTTAAAATAATGTCAGCATCTTTGGACTGTAGAATACGAGGCTCAGCATCTTTAAATTATTTAAGCAGTCCACAGAGGACCAGTTATGCTTATAACGTCAGATTTCCTCAAAGAAAGGGGAGAGCAAAGCAAAGTGTTGAATAAGGGGTTCCTGGGCAGTTTCATTGAGTTATTTCTGCATTGTGTAATTGTAGCAATAGTCCTACCAAACTTTAAAACAAAATAGAAGATGCCTATACAGAAGGTTATGGGATCTATTTTCTGTCTTTAAGTCAAACATTTGCTCGCTTGCCAGCACAGGCACTTCTCTTTTTGACTTTTATTTTCTAGCAATAAGGTCTATACAAAAACAAAACAAAAAAACCAAAACCAACCAACCAGACAACCAAACAAGCAAATAAAAGGTAGTATTTGCTTTCAACCTCTAAAATTGCCCTGTTTTCCTAAAGTAACAGGCAGGTGATTTCTAAGTATATGTTGTATATATAGCTGTCTTACTAAGGGTTTCTACAGCTACGACAAAACAGCAAGATCTTTAAGTAACTTGATGAGGAGAGGGTTTATTTGCTTACATTTCCATCAAAGAAAGTCGGGGAAGAAACTGAAACAGGGCAGTCACCTGGAGGTAGGAGCTGATGCAAAGTCTATGAAGCACTGTTGCTTACTGGCTTGTTCTCCATGGCTTGCTCAGCCTGCTTTCTTCTAGCACTTAGGACCATCAGCCCAGAGGCATCCCTACATACAGTGAGCTGGCCCTTCCCACATCAATCATCAATGAAGAAAATGTATCCAGGCTTTTACAGAGGCCAAATTGGTAGGGGTATTTTCTCAGTTGAGTATTCCTCTTCCAAAATGACTGTATATTGTGTCCATTTGACATAAAACTAACAAGCACAAAATGTAGGGGAAACCACTTTGTTTCCTTCATTTCCAGTCATATAGTACATGAACAGAGCACCTCCCTATCATAAGGTAAAGTATGACATAGAAATAATTTTAGCCCTATAATAATTGAATGTAAGCAAGGGGCTCCCAGGATCCAACAGGAATGACATTAGCTGAAATACTCAACAAAGGGGAGAGAGAACCGGTAGAGACCGTATCCAGAGGTTAGGCAATGGCCCCGGTTGAGGGATGGGGCCACCACCTATTTCAAAAATATTAACCCAGAATTATTCCTGTCTAAATGAAATACAGGAACAAAAAATGGAGCAGTGACTGAAGGAAAGGCCATCCAGAGACTGCCCCTCCTAAGGGTCCATTCCTTCTGCAAACACAAACTCAGACATTATTGCTGATGCAAAGAAGTGCTTTCTGACAGGAGCCTGGTATAGCTGTCCCCTGAGAGTCTCTGCCAGAGCTTGACCAATACAGATGCAGATGCTCACAGTCAAACATTAGACTGAGTTTGGGGACCCCAATGGAGGGGTTAGAGAAAGGACTGAAGGTGCTAAATGGTTTTGCAATCCCATAGGAAGAACAACAATATCAACCAACAAGACTTCCTAGAGTTCCTAGGGACTAACCCACCAACCGAAGAGTATACCTGGTGGGACCCATGGCTCCAGCTTCATAAGTAGCAGAAGATGGCCTTATCTGGCATCAATGGGAGGGGCGACCCTTGGTCGGTGAAGGCTTGATGCCCCACCATAGGTGAATATTAGTGCAGTGAGGTGGGAGTGGGTGGGTGGATGGGGGAACACCATCATAGATGCAGTGAGGAGGGGAAGAGGAGGAGATACAAGGTTTGAGAAGAAGAAACCAGGAAGGATGATAACATTCACAATGTAGATAAATAAAGTAACTAATAAAAATAGGGGAAAATAATTGAATGTATGTGCTAATACTTATATACTTTTGTGGGGTTTGATGTGGTAAAAAAAATACATATTGAGACCCTTTCAAATTAAGAGTAGTATCCACAGTGAACATGGTATCAACAAGGAGTGCATTGTAGATTATAGATTTTTAGAGGTGTCATGGTGTTTAAAGATTTATTAGGGCATGAGTGGATATGAACACTGCATCTGTTTATCTCTTGAAAAACAGACCTTACTGAAACTAAATGATATCCCACTGGACCATGGTGCCATTTCCATGGTAAGGAAACAGGTATAAAAGATATATAAGAGTCACTGTGGGAGACCATATAAGCCTAAAGGAAACCACAGTACAATCCTCACCACATCTTATCAGTTTATGATACAAATTTATACCTTTCTCACAGTTTCTGATAGTGCAGAACTCTGTTCACACAGAAACTATTTCCTTTTCTTATTGAGTTCTCTACAGAACCTGTCACAGGTTTCTCTTCTAGCCTAATGATGGCTTAGTACAGATCAACTGAGAATGATTTGCATGTGAAAGGGTATCTAGCATCCTTAGGAGATCAGAAATGGGTGTTGTGTTGAGGAAGGTCCTTTTTTATTGAGCATGTTCCATCATCCCCCAAGGAACACTGCCTAGGACTATTGAGTTTCTGAGAATAATTTCAGAGAATTTGCTACTTTAAAAGTCTTTGTCACTGGGAAAGCTTCTGAAATAGATTATGAATTTTTCTTGTTTTCCTTTCAGTCCTTTCATTTATAGTTTATCAGGATTCTGAGGTTGCCTGGCTGTCATATAGAAATGTGCCCAGCAAGAGTCCTGTTTTCTCCCTTTAGCTCAGCTATTGTCCTGTGCCTCTGTACTCCTTGATAAGTGTGTGTGGTTAGAAAATGATAGTGAAGATAGTGTGGAAGTGAAAGAAGTTAAGTCAGGAAGGGAGAAGACAGAGTAGGGGGTTGGGGAGGGTCTACTAAGATATAAGAAAACTCTTCCAATCCTGGTTTCTCTCTTAACTTGGGTCTTTGTTGTCATGGCCCCAGACCTCCAGGGTTTTTTGTTTCACTCCATCTAATAAGATCTTTGTGGTCTTAATCTTTCTTCCTTTTTATTTTTAAATTATGCTCCATTTGTTTAATAATTCTCACTAAAATGCTTATAACAGTATTAACTAAGTGAAAATTAAAATATTGAAAATTGAATAAGGGTATATAAAGGGATCTATATAGAAATTTCCATAGTTGACCCTGAAATATAATCTGACTTTCTTGAATTTGAAGTAAACATATGAACAATAGATTACCTAGTTATTAAATGTCAAATAATGTGATTATGAGTGATTCCTCTATAGTGGTAACCTGTGGCGATGCACTCGAAGGGGAAGGCTATTTGTCACCTATGCTTTCATGTTAAAGAGGTGTGAATAAAATTAAAGTCAATGTATTTATCAATTTTATATCTACTACAGCAATATGTCTACAGGGCTTCTATCAGAACAAACACTGATAAGTAATGAGGTCATGTGAGGTAAAGGGACCTCTATAGTATTGAGACCCTGATTCTGTTCTATTTCTTTGTGGTGACCTAAATTAAAACAATAACAAAATGCTTATCAAAAACAGTCCATAATATAGGGAGGTAGGATACACAAGACATCTATCAGTGTTTTTGTAATCATTTCAAGCTATGCACACTGCTTCCTTCTCAAGAAAATTCCTGTGATAGCCAGGCCGTGAGAGAAGTTTTACTTTTTCCCAAATTGGTCATGAATTAAGAGATGTACTTTCTTTACATAAGTATATCTTTACCCTTGCTCCCAACATGTGCAATATTGATCATCACAGTCTTTAAAATGAAACCAGAAATTAAAATAATTGTTTTCAATGACCTAAAATAGGACATATTTAAAGCAGATACTACAGTTTCCTAAAATGTTCACACTCATCATATTTTCCAACCGGCATATCAGTTTTATAAGATAGGCTAAGTATTTTGACCTATTTATAGTTTATATATATATATATATATATATATATATATATATATATATATATATTTATGCACTCAGGAGGATTGTCTTTGGCAGGAGAATGGATAGAGAGGTACTAAATGATTAATAATTGTGATGATAATTGTAATGGAGTTGTAATGAAAACTTATTTGAAAAATAAAACTTTACATTAAAACATCATAATCAGCATATGTCAGGTTTTCTTTTGATATCTAGAAATGAGAGTTTAAAAATAAATTGATTTCTGATACTAAATTAATGTTCAATTATATGCATCTTTGATTTCAATGTGACTGCAATATTTATATAGACATTGAAATCTATACTAAAATATATCTAAAAATTCAACTGGAGTAATAATGTATACAGTATTATTTAACCTATTTTTATTCATTTCATATCATATCTGCACATCAAACTAGAACAAGCCATACTGGTTTCTTCTCTAAAATCCCTGGCTTTAGGCCCTATCTATCTATCTCATTTGTCTTCTCTCTTTTTTCCTCTCTATCTCTATCACTTTTCTCTGTTCTCTCAATAAATATCCCAATTTTATAATGCTATACATTTCTTCAAAATTTAAATATACAAATCAGTTAACTTCTCCACTTGAATATTTACATACATTTTCAACATAATACAAAATGTTAGGATTTTGAACATAATACATTTATAGTTGATCCCCTGATCACAGTATCCATCTGATATTTTTGGTCTTAATATCAAATTCTTCAGGGAAAGAAAACAACAATGACAACAACAACCTAGGACTGGAGGAATAACTCAGAGATTAACAGCATCAACTGCCCTTCCAGATGACAAAGGTTAAATTATAATCCCACAGATAACAACTCACAACCATCTGTAATTCCAGTTATAAGAGATCCAATTGTCTCTTTTAGACTTTGAGAACACTCCATTTACCTGGTGTATAGACGTGTACTCTGGCAAAATGGGCATATGCATAAAAATATTTAGCTAAAAATACTGGAATATAGAGACTTCTACCTTTCATGATCTCTAATTCATAAAATCTATCAGTAAGTTTTATTGGTCATAGCATGTGAGAATGTCTGGAATCATTCCAACTTCTGATTGAACACTTCTACTCAAAACCAACACAAACTATTACCTGTGTTTATACTGTATCCTACTAAGAGGCTTCATATGTTTACAACTGTGTGATATAGATAGTTCTAGAAATGGGATTTTAAGAGTTGGATGAGCTCTCACATGTGAGCGATCAAATTTACCCATTACTTTTCATGTGATCATTAAGAGGGAACACAGACTATACTGCTTTACAGCAGAAATAAACTTTTCATGTGACCCCATTCCTATGCTTAGTTAAATAAAAGCATAAGTTTAAAAATTATGGAGGCAATTCAGTTTCTTGTACTTTTATAAGGACGTTTTATGTAAGTAGCCAGTCATATGCCTGTAAGTACAATTTTTATATATTATTATTAAGTCTTTATTGCCCTCATCCTTCCAAAGACATACTTGTTGGAAGGATTGTGAAGTGAGACCCAGAATGTATTTGTTCTTACCGGGTCACTTAGTTTCTTCTTCCAATGAATGCTATCTGACTTGATGCTGTCCACCGAAACCAATATTAATAACTATTGTCATCATTAGCTACACTGTTGAAGGTAATCCTTACAGATGTGACTCTTCTCTGTATATCTCATTCTATGTCCCTTTCTGAAAGGTTTCTGGAACCCTTGTCAAGTCCTGAAGTACTATTGTAATACCTTCTGGAATTGATGGTTCTTGCCAGCAAAGTCATTTTTACATACAAACTTCCTTTCCTTTGAATATTGTTCTTTGTCTCTCTATGCCATGACACTTGTTTCTCCCTGGTCAGCACTATTCTCTGATGATCTTCAGTGAAGCATCTTTATCATTCTTTATATTCATATCTAAATGCTTCGCATTTTAGTCCACCAATATCAACAGTAGCTCAGATCACCATTACCATTGCTGGTACATTAGCTCACCACTCCCTCTAAACCTTGACAATGTACAAAGATCACATTAGACGTTTCCACTTTCCCTTGTCCTCTTGCATCTATTCGCTTCAGCTATCCATTATTCTATTGAATGTTTCTGCTACGTTCACACCTTCAGTCTTCAAACCTTCCCTTTTCATATGTTTGGCTCATTGCAACAGCAATCACACCCTCCATTCTTGAATCTTTTAATGGTTCCCTTATAATGGTCTGACTTATTTTTATGCCCTTTTGAGACCACCCTCATTAAAATAGATCCTGTATTTTAAAAATTATTTATTTATTCACTTTATAGCTTCCTGTCAGCCTTTCCTCTCCTTCAAGTACTCCCTCATGCAAATCCCCCTGCACTCTACCTTCCCCTTAATTTCACACCATTAAAACCAATAGAAGACACAGAGAGAGAGAGAGAGAGAGAGAGAGAGAGAGAGAGAGAGAGAGAGAGATCCTCAAATACTACAAACATCAAAATAAGAAAATAATAATGATTGATCATTAATATCTCTCAATATCAATGGACTCAACTCCCCAGTAAAAAGACACAGGCTAACAGAATGTATGTATAAACAGAATCCATCATTCTGCTATTTACAAAAAAACACATCTTATCAACAAAGATAGTCATTCTTTCAGTATAAAGGGCTAGAAAAAAAAAAAAAAGGTTTTCCAAGCCAAAGGTCCCAAGAAACAAGCTGGAGTAGCCATTATAATATCTAACAAAATGGAATTTCAACTGAAAGTAATTAAAAGAGACAGGGAATGAGACTTCATACTCATCAGTGGAAACATACACCAAGTAGACATCTCGATTCTGAATATATATGCACCAAATGCAAGGGCACTCACATTCTTACGTGAAACATTGCTAAAGCTTAAATCACCCCCAAAACCAACTCATTATTAATAGGAGACCTCAATACCTCACATTCACCAATTGACAGGTTATAGAGACAGAAACTAAAGAGAGAAATAATGAAACTAATAGAGGTTATCCACACTTTGGTCTTCCTTCTTCTTGAGTTTCATGTGTTTTGCAAATTGTATCTTGGGTATTCTAAGTTTCTGGGCTAATATCCACTCATCAGTGAGTGCATATCATGTGTGTTCTTTTGTGATTTGGTTACCTCACTCAGGATGATATCCTCCAGATCCATCTATTTGCCTAAGCATTTCATAAATTCATTGTTTTTAATAGCTGAGTAGTACTCCATTGTGTAAATGTACCACATTTTCTGTATCCATTCCTCTGTTGAGGGACATCTGGATTCTTTCCAGCTTCTAGCTATTATAGATAAGGCTGCTATAAACATAGTGGAGCATGTGTTCTTATTACCATTCGCAACATCTTCTGGGTATATGCCCTGGAGAGGTATTGCTGGATATTCCGGGAGTACTATATCCAATTTTCTGAGGAACCGCCAGACTGATTTCCAGAGTGGTTGTACCAGCTTGCAATCCAATCAGCAATGGAGGAGTGTTCCTCTTTCTGCATATTCTCACCAGCATCTGCTGTTAGCTGAATTTTTTATCTTAGCCATACTGACTGGTATGAGGTGGAAGTGTTTTATTGATATTCTGTATTTTTTCTACTTTATTCATTTCAGTACGGATTTTATTTCATTACTTCTGCTTTTGGAAGTTCTGATTATACCTGTTTTCCTAAGGCTTGCAGATGCATCCTTAAATTATTTGAGATATCTCAAATTTTCTGTCTCCTTATCTTTTCAGATGACTTTTGGTTTGAAGTCATGTTTCAGTATTGATTGGGTTAGTTATGACTGATTTTCTCTTGGTTCCATTTTCTTAGTTTTTTTTTATTATTTTTAAACATTTTTACCCTAAAATGTATTTATCATTGATTATGAAATTTATGTCTTGGAGGCAGCAGAATAATATAACATGTTTGCTTATCCAGTTTGTTAACCTGTTTCTCTTTATTGAGTACTTAAGATCACTAATATTAAGAGTTATCATGCCACTTTTGTTGCCTCAGTGACATTCTATTTAGAGAGCATTTTTAATATTCTCACATTGATTATTAGTTCATCTTCCATTCCTGGATACTTTTAACCTACAAGCGAGACCTAATTATAACTTCTAGTATGTTAGTGAAGTTGGTTTATCATCATACATTTCTTAAACCTGTTTTTATTATGGAAGGATTAATTTTCACTTCAGTTACAAGGGATAGCTTTGCTGGGTATTGTACCATGGTTTGCCATCTGTGGTCTTTCAGCACTTGAAGAAGTTCAGTAAAATCCGTTCTGGCATTTACATTCTTCTTTGAAAATCTACTGTTATTCTCATGAGCCTGACTTTGTGTGTGACTTGATTTTTCTCTCTTGCTGCTTTTTATATGACATGGGTAAGTTTTTTTTTTTTCTTTGTCTTTTTTTTTCTTTTTCTTTTTGTTGTTTGTTTTTGTTGTTTGTTTTGTCTTTGATGATCTGTTTGCCTTTTGGACTTTGATCACCATAGTCTTTATGTTAGGGCAAAATTTCATCTGTGATTACTTGAAAATCATTTTCTGTGATTTTGACTTCAGTCCGATATTCTTGTTCTACACCTACAACTTGTAAGTATGGCTTTTGTTTTTTTAAATAATGTCCCAGAGTTCCTGAATGTTACATTCTGATTTTTTCATTTATTTTGTTTTTGCTTGTTTTTGTTTTTGTTTTGTTTTTGTTAAGTCATTTCTTTGACTAACTAGATAATCCAACACATCTATCTTTTCTTCTCTTGTTCCAATATATTGGTGAAATTTTCCTGTGAGTTTTTCTTTAAATTCCTGAAATTTTAGATTCCCTTCATCTTGATTTTAACATTTTTTTCCAGAGTTTCTTTAAAAAAAAAAAAAAACCCTCTGATTTTATGTCTTGAACTTTTCATTATATATTCAAATCTTTGTTGTTTTGAGGTCTTTAGTCCAGCATTTATTCATATACTCTGAGATTTCTTTTTAAATCATGATTTTTTTGCTGTTTTGAAATCTTTGTCTTATAAACAGTATAAAGCACTTTTCAGGTTTAATTATTATGGGACTAATATCTTTGATAGAGACTTATTATTTTTGTCATTTGCATGTGTGTATTTGAGATGGGACCAAGGAATATGGAGTTAGGTCATTGGTGATGGTTCTTGGGCTAGAACTCTGTCTCTCCTTTGTGAATGGATGTTTGAAGGTATACAGATTGGTATCTCATTTTTCGAGGTGATCTGTATAGAAGTTTAAATATAACGTTTAGCCTTACAGGTATAGTGTTGGTTTTAGAATGGAGTATGAGAAATAGTCATGGCTTGTCTTAAATTAAGTGAAGTTTCTAAACCTAGGAACAAACCTAGTTTGAGGAGATATTCAAAATTTTTTATAGGCAGTAGATACTGATAGAGTTGGCAATGAAAGCCTAATATCACAACCTAAAAGAGGTGGAAGCAGGGATTGGAATGAAAAGTCAGGCATTTGTCAAGTGGTCCTCGTGTAAAGATGGGGATTGAGTGGAATAGTATATGTTATTCTAAAGCTCATTCCTGGGTTAATCTGGCCCCGGACTGTTCTTTGTAGGGAGACATTGTTACTTCAGTTTTTTTTTTTTCTTGCTTTATTCTATTGTATTGATTGTTAAATTCTTCTAGTCATAATTTAAGATGTCTTGTACATTTAGAAATGTACCCATATCTTCTAAATATATTTAGTTTGTTCCAATGTTACTTTATTTAATTAGTGTAATGATTTTATTATTCCTAATCATCTTCTTGGTTTTATGGGAGTCTTTTGCCTCTAATTTTAATAATTTGAATAATCTTTTTAAATATTTTGTTAGATTAGTTAAGGAGTTGGTCAATTTTGTTAATTTTTCAAAAGACAAACTCTTTGTATGATTGATTTATGTACTGTTTTATTAGACTTTATTTCATTTATTGCTGCTGTGTGTTTTTATGACTACTTCTACTACATTTGAGTTTAGTTTCTTAATTTTTTAAAACTTTACGGATCTTTGGTTTATTTATATGAGTTCTCTCTGATTTTTAAATATGATAACCTCTGGATATAAACTTTCTTTTAAGATGGTTTAATGGTATGCCAGATTTTTAGCTTCTTGATTATCTAGAACTACTTGAAATATTAGGTTATCTCTCTGATATCTCCCTGATTTTTTAAATGTGAGCACTATTTCATAGCTATTGGCTTTCCTCTTAGGACGACCTTTCCTCTACTCCAGAGATTTGGGGAGGTTATTCGTTCACTGTCAAGAGATGCTAAGATCTTTTTAGTTTCTTCCCTAATTTTTCAAGGATCCACTGTGTGTCATGGTTTTTTTTTGTTTTTTGTTTTGTTTTGTTTTCGTTTTTGGTTTTTGGGGTTTTTTTTTGGGGGGGGGGCTGCTTTTTTTTCTTTTTTATTAGATATTTTCTTCATTTACATTTTATCCCCAACCCTCATTTACATTTCAAATGCTATCCCAAAAGTCCCCTATAACCTCTCCCATCCTGCTCCCCAACCCACCCACTCTTACTTCCTGGCCCTGGCATTCCCCTGTACTGGGGCATATAATCTTTGCAAGGCCAAGGGCCTCTCCTCCTGATGATGGCCTACTAGGCCATCTTCTGCTACATATGTAGCTAGAGATACAAGCTCTGGGGGTACTGGTTAGTTCATATTGTTTTTCCTCCTATAGGGTTACAGACCCCTTCAGCTCCTTTGGCACTTTCTCTAGCTCCTTCAATGTGGGCCCAGTGTTCCATCCAATAGATGAGCATCCACTTCTGTATTTGCCAGGCACTGGCATAGCCTCATAAGAGACAGCTATATCAGGGTCCTGTCAGCCAAACCTTGCTGACATATGCAATAGGGTCTGGTGTGTCATGTTTTTTATTTATAGTTGTATTCTACTGTGGTCAGATAAGTGAAAAACTAATATTTCATATTTGTTCAAGCATTTGTTATGGTTTACAACATTATCAATTTTAAGAAAATCTGGATATGTATTCCCTACTCATGCAAAGCACTGACCTGTGACTATCTGTCCAACTATCATCCTATGGTGCTTTTAATCATCTTTCAATTCAATTTACAAAATGAGAATATGGCAACAAATTTATTCCCAAAGTCATATAAGATAAAATATTGCAACAATAAATTCATTTGTGAGAATTGCATAGCATTGCCTTTGATGGTAGAGGTCACGACTGCTTATTGCTTGTAGGAAGTGCCCTTGGTTCAAGGAAACTAATTCATCCAGTGTTGTACCTCATCCTTCAGGAGCTATCAACATCCAGTTTGTGACTGATGTAGAAGAACTAAGTCCTTAATATTTATGCTCAGTTCAAAACTATGAAGTACCTTTCCAGATCCAAATCTAACAGCACTTATTGAATGATGTCCTTATGTGGTCAATTTATTATCCTTTTTACTAATAATGCAAGCATAAATAGATCTTAACCTGGCTTGGGGAAGATAAAATAAAAAAAGGATGCTGAATGTTTAAAGATGGGATTGTTTTATTGTAGCAATATTTCAGGTGTTTCTCAAGGAACTTGACTTTGACGTTTCTAAATATTTCCTGTTCATAAACGTATGTTTGAGGGAGAAGTAAAATTTTTATCTAAAGGTTACTATCATCTAATTAAAAGAGAAAAATCACAACGTGACAGATGACAAAGCAATGCAAGAGTCAAATACATGCAACTAGATCAAGTATGTTCACTTCAAAGACTCATCATATCCAGGTGAGTATTCCACTGTTCTCCCTTGCTTGGTTTCTGTAAGCTTAGAATGTAAAATCACAACCACATTCCTACTTGGCTAAACAGAATTTTTTCTTATTTAAAAAATTACATACCAAAAATATTTAATGTACTTGTGAAAATGCTTGATATAGTACTTTGGATCCATTTTGATAGATTCTTACAGTGATTTATCAATCCTTAACCACTATAATGGTGAAATGATTTGAGAGTGTCATGAAGACTTAGATGTTCTGGAATGTGAACTGTAGTAGATGAGTTTTTGGTCAACTGATGTGGGCCTTCAGACATCACTGAGCGTTTTATTCCTTGCCTTTATGAAAATATTTCAGTCTGTTGTTCCCTTAACAAGAAATGGGCAGCTTCCGGATGGCTCTGCAGAATATACAGCTACATGTGTGCCAAACTTCAGTTTTTGTAAAAGAGTTTTTAAAGAGGGGAAACTATACGCATCCAATTAAGAAAATTTTAACATTAGCATTACCAAATGAACTGAAACCTGGTTTAGAAAATATAGCTACCTATCAGCTGTTTCAATAATGTTATTTTTCATTTACTATTGAACAAAAAATAATGAAGTATAGAAACTATATTCTCCACCTCATCACAAATGACTGAATGAAATATTCATTTTGCAATTTAAAAATTATTTGTGCTTTTGAGCTTTGTATTTTTTATAAGACAATCATTATGTATATACAGAAGTCTCAGTAAGATAAATTAAACCATTACAAATTATTTTCTATGTCTCTCTTTATGAAGTATAGTAGGGACTATAGTTCTTCTTTGAATAAATTGGCATTAATAGTAATGACAAGCCTCAATTTTACTGGATTAAGTACATTATATGTATTTTGTATAAATGTCATCTGAGATCATCTCAGAAAAATACCTCTCCCATCTTCCCTTGCTAGTATTATAGTTTAGCTAAAGGAAATTAGAGATGGCTTCAAGCTTGAGTTATTCTTTTTTTTATATTTTTGTCATCAAAACTTTTTTTGCTTTTTTCCAACCATTTCCTACTTTTGACACATCGATATTAAAGCAAATATTTAATATATTAATGAAGTTTCATGTTAGATGAGTTTTATGATGGTGGGATATAGTGTTAAATAATTATTCATATACACTTTACAGATTATTTCTTACTAAAATTTGTTATTCTGTCAGAAGGTAATCGCAAAAGCAAAACAAAAATAGCCCTTAAGACAAATTCTGCTGGCACAGAGCTCTGGCAAGGAGGGTATGATTTCATATCTAGTCTCTTCCAACCTCAATAGTATGTAATTCCTCTCTTCTAAGAATTTGCTTTCTATGACCTGGTATAGTGAAAAATCAGATATGTAATCCTGACATAGGGCCTCGGAGACACTATTTGTTTAAAGAATGTAATAGGCCCACCCTTTTCATTATGTTTTTAAAACAATTAGTAAGCATTTGACTTCTGTAAATTTCTGTTGACACTATTACTCTTCTATCAAAAAGAACAAATTTTATAACTTATGACAGAGGGGTATTAGGATAATTTATTTCATTTTATTTAATTCTGTTTGTTTTCATTTTCTAAAACTAATTAATTAACAATATTTTACTTAGAATACATTTGAATTGGAATTAGTAAGGTATTGAAAGTAGATCAATGACCAAAAATAAGATGATTTGCTCTATATATTATAAACTTTAAATCCAAATCTATAAGATGTTAAAAAATATTCAAACAAGCAATTTAGCTCCTAGCTAAGGAAAAGTATAAAGAATTTTGCAGGAAAATGGATGGAACTAGAAAATATCATCCCAACTCAGGTAAACAAGACATGCGCAATATGTATTCACTGGTAAGTGGATATTAGCCAAAAAGTACAGAATACCCATGATATAACTCACAGAACATTTAAAGTTTAGGAAGAAAGGTCCAAGTGAGAATGCTTCAAACTACTTAGAAAGGGGAACAAAATAATCCTGGGAGGCACAGCGAGGGAGGGACCTGGGTGGGAGAACGAAGGGAGAGCAGAAAAGTGTATCAGGCTGTGTATTGGGTGCTGGGAGACAGAAAAAAATTCGAGAGGGCCAGGAGAATAAATGGAAATATGCAGTAGTGGGTGGTAGGGGGTGGAAGGATCTTTTAGAAAGTCCCAGAGACCTGGGATATGAGAGGCTTCCAGGACTCACTGGAGATGACTTTAGCTGAAATGCCTAACAATGGGGAGATGGGACCTGAAGAGACCACCTCCAGTAGATAGATAGGATCCCCAGTGAGGCCACCCACCCATCTTCAAAAATGTTAACCCATAATTGTTCCTGTCTAATGGAAATGCAAGGACAACAATAGAGAAGAGACTGAAGGAAAGGCCACCCAGTGACCAGCCCAACTTGGGATCTATCTAGCCCATTCACAGGTACCAAACCCTGACACTATTACTGAACCCATACTGAGCTAGCCTCTTGTCTGTAAGCTTTACGAACAGCTAACTGAGACAGATGCAGATATTTACAGCCAACCATTGGACTGAGCCCAGCGACCCCTATGAGAGAGTTAGGGTAAGGATTGAAGGAGCTAAAGGAGATGGCAATCCCATAGGAAGAACTAAAGTATCAACTAACCCAGACCCCTTAGAACTCCCAGAGTCTTAGCCATTGAGGTGTCCCTTCCCCAGCCTGAGGCAGGCTGTTATACAGACCAGCCATGGAGAGCCACAGGTGGTGTGGCACCCATTGTCTTGTTAATTAGCACTACTCTGGTGAGCTGCTGTCTGAGGCATCTTCCTGGACCCTGGCTCAGTCCAGTTCACCTGTCTGCACCCAGAACAACCCACAATGCTTCAGGCTTCCCGCCAAACTCCAGGTGCCTGCGCAGAACTGACAGGGGGGGGGGGTTCCCCCTTTTTCCTGAGAAGATAACCCTTCAATAAACCAGACGCTTTGATCAGCCATGTTGACTTAGTGTCTTTCTTTTCTCTCCCCACCCTAGTTCTGTTTCAGCCCTGGACCATCCCCCAGAGAACCCAGTCTGTCATGTAGGGATCAACTGCAGGCAGTAGACCCCTTCAAGCCACCAAGCAAAGAGCATACATGGGCTGGTAGGGGGACCTCACCCAATATGTAACAGAGGACTGCTTTGTCTGGCCTCAGTAGGAAAGAATGCTCTTAATCCTGTAGACACTTGATGTCCAGGGAAGGGTGATGCTGGGGTGGGTGAGGTAGGGGGTGCATGGGTGTGTGGGTGTGTGAGGGGGTGGGTACATGGGCAAGCTCCCTCTCAGAGGCAAAGGAAAGGGGGCAAATGGAATGAAGAACTCTGGAAGGGAGACCTGGAAATGGGGCAACAGTTGACATGTAAATAAATAAAATAATTTAATAAAATATTTTTAAAGGCCTAATTATATGCAATGTATATAAAAGTAAGTACATATTATGTATATAAAAGTAAGTACATATTAAAGAGAAATGTATTGTTTAAAGGATGGAGACAAAAGTAAATCTTAACATATGTTATAGAAAAAAAGAAAAATAAATGTAATGTTGTGAAACATAGTCATACCTTATCTTTTCCCATGGGGTTTATTTGGTTTTCTATTGTCTTGGTCTATATCTTGATTTATTTGCTCATATTTAAAATATTTATTCAACATATACTATTTTTAGGACATTGCCCTAAAACATACAGCATATGATATACAGAGTAAAGTTATATATTACACAAAAAAACAGTAGATAGCGTTTCTCAGCACTCTTCCCAGAGATGAAATCATTAAAGATTATTATATCACTCTCATCTGATTAACCCAAGCTAATGGCTTTAATAGACAATAACGACTCATATTTAGAAGAAGATGGTCTCTAGATTCAAATGTTCTAATTATCAAGCCACATTGTTCAGAGATCCCAGTATGAACGATGCAGTCAGAGAACTCATCTTTATCAGAGGAGCAACAGATGGCTGCTCAGTGAAGGGAAATTATCTTCCTTGGGGACTTGGCCCATGGCAGGTTGTACATGCCCCTGTCGTAGCCACACATATGGGCAGCACTATATAGATACAGGGGTTATTAATAACAATAAAAGGAGAATATGAAGTTGAAACAGATGAACAGTGTTCAGGCACAATGTGGAATTAACAGGATATAGAGTGGATGAGTAAGATCAATATACCTTGTATAAATGTGCAACACTTTCAAGGAATGGCAAACATTATTTAATAAAACAAAATTTTATTTGACATATCATAAACACACATCTTAGGATAGTTTTATTGCATATTAATCAAATGAAAGAGCTAAGTTCTACCCTATGAAGAAAAGAACCTCTTTGGAGATGAGAGCTTTTGGGTATACATATTCATGTGGAAAGAGATGAAACCCTTCTCATACATCAATGATGAAACACGCACAGTGCAGAGGCACACGTTGGATACAACCTGCCCTCCTAGAGGCAAGCATCATGGGTGGAGTGGGGGAAGGGTGAAGGTGTGTGTGGGGGGGTGTCCTTAGATGATGATACTTTGTTTCCAAAAGCAAAGCCGTGGACAGCATTGATAGACTGTAGTTGCACCAGCTTGTAGCAAAAAACTAGCTATGCACAGCTGGTGCAGTCTAATTTTAGAGCTCTGAAGCCTTGTCCACGGGCCTCTAGACACCCCCTTCCCATGTCAAGCTGTGAAGTGAGTAGGGCTGGAGAGAAGCCTGGCATGCAGTGTTTCAGCTTCTACAGGAGAACTGCAGAATACTGCCTTGATTCTGAACTCTGATGATTTCATAATTAAATAGCATTCTGGGCAACTTACTGCCCGCCCTCCACCCCACTTCTCTCTTCACTTTATATTTCTTAGTGTATGGGAAATATATAACTCTGGGACAGAAGTTACATCGACCCACTCTATAATCAAATGAAGGAATTTTTCTTTGCTGTTAATCATATCACAAGGTCAAACCAGACAATTTTAGTGTTGTTTCTTTACTTTTCTAAGTGGTTTCCGCCAGACCTAAGGGATCTATGGTGTCTCCTAATGTTGTCATATATATTTTGCAATTGCCAACAGCACTGTTAATATTTCAAATAGCTAGTTTAGCAATACAGAAATTTATGCTGACATTAAAAGCCATCCTGAATTGCTAGTAGAGATATTTTAAGAATCTCTCTATTACTAATGTGACAAATGATGACTTTAATGGCACCATAAACCAGAAATATGAAAGCATTATTAAAAAATTGCTTCATAAAAGAGTTATCAAGTAACTATCAGTTATGCTGTTTAGACATGATAAAAGTTCAGCTTACACACACTGGACCACTTTGAATATACTGTACTAGCTCTATTATAAAACATGGAGGTAATGAATATTATAGCTTCAAAAATTGTCTTTGCTAATCTTATTCTGAATAAATTGTATTGGTTAGGGAAATTCTTACACCTTATGAGACCAATTCACATTTAAAAGCCATTTTATTATTATGATGCATTTTTCATTTCAGTGACTACACGTATAGTTTGCATGCTGTGGCTACTTCATTTATTTTGGCTTAAATATTGAAATAGTGCACTTAGATTTTTAAAGACTTGGGACTCTGCACTAAAGGGTATCATTATGTTAATTACTCAAACTCTATGAGATGGTTAAACATTTATATCCTGTGTACATTATATCTTTTACTCTTTCTTTCCATGATAATTAATGTAGCCGTAATCCATGTGGTTATATGAGCTATTTGAATCCTGGTGGATGTTTGATTGTAACATGTCCATCTTTGCAGAAGTGTAGTAACACATCCGTAAAATCACAAGCAGTAAAAGTGGAGTTTATGTGCTATTTATATATGGGTCAGAAGTTGATTGTCATGCCTTTGACCGCTAAGTTCAAAGGATTAAATTCTTTTGTGTAATAAATAGTAGTATAAATAATTTTATTGTATAAATATTATCACACAGGCATTCTGAAGGGGGTATAATGAATACATTTATGTAACTTATCATTGGCATATAAAGTTTATGATTATGGTTGCAAGGTTTACAGCAAGCCTTGCAATATGATAACAGGAGCAGGCCCCTGATGATGGCAATGGCAGGGCCTTTTTCACTAATAAAATCAGTATGATCATGAGCTAAAATGATCTGTAAAGCCTCTTCTAATCCATTTCTGACACAGTCCTTGGGGTTTCTGAAAGAGGAAGTCTGGAAAGGGCCTTTGCAGTGGGTTTCTTATCATTTCTCAAGTGAGACAAGACATCTAGAGAGAGCACTTGAAGAGTTGCCTCCCTATGAGATCACTGATTTTCTGCTATTTCAGTAGTTATGGAGAAATTGATCATTAATGAAAATTTAGTCACTAAGCCTGAAATTGAGAGGCTGTTTTCCTGTCTGTAGTATATATATATATATATATATATATATATATATATATATATATGAATAAACAAGTGCTTTATATATTTTTTATATATTTTATATATATATATATATATATATATATATATATATATATATATATATATATATATATATATATATATATATAAAAAAGTTTTTTATATATTTTTTATATATTTTATATATATATATATATATATATATATATATATATGTTTGTTTTTATGAACACACCAGGTATCCAGTACACAGAGAGGCTAGATAAAGAATCTTTGGACCAGTCATTCCATCCCTGACAGATGTGAGCTATCCAATGGGTGTTGGGAATAGAATCAGGTCCTCTCCATAGCAGTAAGTACTCTTAACAGCCGAGTCATCATTATAGCCCTGCACTTGAGTATTTCGATTTTGCAGGGGATACAAAAATACAGGTCAGGTGACTAGTGATTTATCTAAAGCATTTGTTTATTCATTTTATCCCCCTGTGAAATTATAGTACTTCAACATAATCCAATAACGTAATTTTTCTAAAATAGCATTTTATACTTTTTAATGATGAAAGCAATACATATTCACAGGAGAGACATCTGAGCAGGAAATAACAAATAAAGAAATAGAACTCGTAGATGACAGTGTTGGGCACATCACTGATAGCACCTTGTGACAATGGATATAGACACTACTGAATTTTTATGCAAAAGCAAAAGAGAAAGATTTAATTTACTTGACACTTGCAAGCAACCTAATCAAAATATATTTAATTGGTAATTGTGGGATTAAATGTGATGTCTCCGGTGACTTCGGTGACTTCTAAACTGCTGATTTGTCTCTTTTAAGTCTTCCATCATATACACTTTGAATTGCCTCCAACAAATGCTATTGAATATTTTCTCTTTTCCAATAATTACTACTTATTTGTACTTATTCTACAAAATTTATCTCCATATATGGCCTTCAAGTCGTACATTCTTAGATCTAAGACTTCTCATAGGAGTTAGGCTACTGTTCAGTCACGAAACAATAAACTTCAGTTCTTAGAAATGTGGAAGTTCAGGACTATAGAGACAATTTGGTTAAGAGTATAGAACCTTGCTGCTCCTGTATAGAACCTAAGGTCTCTTCCCAACATGCACTGGATAACTCACACCTGTCTGGTGTGCCTGTTACTGAGGTTCTTGAACTGGAAATTTCTGGTTTCTATGTAAATTCAATGGTGTCATGTGATGTTTTTCTGGAAACTGTCTTATGAGAGGATGTTTTGCTAAAACAGAAACATGGGAAGATGTTTTGCAGAGAGCAGACATGTGGTGTTTTTCTGGAAGCAGCTTGCAAAAAGGTCATGTGATGTTTTGCTAGAGCAGATGCTTGAGACAATGTGTGATATTTGGAAAGTGTATAAATATAACCAGACAGTGGAGGATGCTGTGTGGTATTGGTCTGCCTTACCATTCTTTTCTAGTCATTGCTAAGCTTTGCTGATGCTGTTCTTGGTTTGTTGGAGATGCTGTACCTTTTTTCACCTTGTGATTCTTTGCTGATCAACATTTGTCATGTCTTCATAAAGATAAACAGACCAAAAGACTTTTTCTGGTGGTGTTCCAGAGGCTTCTTGCTGCTTCAGTGGACTCAGGCTGATTGTCAGAGCCTCAGAGTTTCTTCTGGATCAAGCTATCATTTTTTATTTATGAATGGTGTTTGCAAGTGGATAGTTTGTACTGCTGCTGATATACTGACAACAGAGATTGGATTTGCTCCAAAGAATTATTTCTAAACAAGTCTGTATCCCCCTTTGCCTTATTAACATTTCCTTTCCACTGCCTGTGGTAGGTGACGATTTAGAAGGGAGGGTAAAGCATTTAAGTACCCTTATTAAAAGTAGGCATGAAAAAAATCTAAGCCTACAGGTTCTATTTCTCATGTCCATTGTACTGTATACATGGGGTGCATATATAGATAATCAGGCAATGCACACACATAAAAATAAATTTACAGAGGTTCATAAATAAGGGCATTCATTTCTGAGGCACATAATTTTTACATCCATTTATCATGTATTTATATGATGTTACAAGGAATTATGAATATATGTTAGGCTTTCATGGCTATATTATATAGGTCTCATAATGACATGGCAGATCCTCTGCTCAAAGTCCCCCAATTATGAGACCTAAATGTTTTATAACTAGATATGTGTTCTCATTTGGAAACAGAGTCTTTGCATCGTGATAAATTGAGGATAAAATTTAGAATATCCCTGTTCTAATTTACCTGATATCTTCATAAGAAGAGGAATTTTCCCCATAAAACATGACTGATGCAGAAATTAGCAGGATACAGTATCAAGTGCAGGAATGAGAACATGGTTGGCCCCTATCAAAAGCTAAGGAGGACATGGTTTTCTTCTGGTCTCTTGGAAGAAAACCTTGATGTTTACACCCAGACTTTAGGAAGCTGAAAAATAAAATCTAGTTTTAAAATGTTATATTAAATTTGTTGAAAAATGTATATCCATGCTTGTTACTGTCAGTCTCACAAATTGGAGAGCATCTTAGTGTTAAAAAAGATAATTCAGATAAAAATGACTATTTGAGCAATTCCCAATATTGCTAGTGGACTGCTTTATTATGTATGGTCAATGTTAATAAATCAGAATGCATCAAGGTGGGAAGGTTTTACCACTCTCCAACCTAAATTCATTGAGCTCTAGTATTTTCTCCCAATTATCCATTTAAGTGCTAATCCAGGTACTGTTCTTTGGACAGTTCATATTATGACTAAATACAGGCCCAAATTATTTGTCCTTAAAACAGATTGCTTTGGTGGACATGCATTACCTAATGACAGGAATTTCTTTTTTTTTTTTTTTCTTTTTTCTTTTTTTTTTCTTCGAGACAGGGTTTCTCTGTATAGTCCTGGCTGTCCTGGAACTCACTTCGTAGACCATGCTGGCCTTGAACTCAGAAATCCGCCTGCCTCTGCCTCCCAAGTGCTGGGATTAAAGGCATGCGCCACCACGTCGCAGAAACCTCTCTGCCTGAGCAGTGTGGAAGAGATGGAAATCTTCAGACCTGAAAAAAAGCTGCCATTTACATTGTCAACTGTTTATGGTAGTCAGATAATGTGTAACTATGAAAGCCAACTACAGGCTGGTGACAATCCTCAGTCCAAATCCAGACAGACAACATAAAGAACTGCACTCTCTATGGCTCACAAGGTATTGAATTCTGCCAATATATGAGGAGTAGAGATCTATCTTTACCAAGATATTAATCAGTAGAGTAGCTTTGTCTAATGGTTCTGATTAAGTATCACAAGCTAGGTGACTTTAAAAAAAATTGTCTTCCACAATATACCAACTTATGTACCCATGTTGTTCCAGTGGCTACTTCCAAACCTGTGGTTACACCGATGCTCCTGAGTAGATTCAGTGAGTCACAAAATAACTCTTGAATGTGGGAAAGAGATTTGCAGGAAGGGTGTTCAAGGAGGAGTTAATTTTCTCAGTAAAACAGGACTTTCCTCAGTTTTTCCAGTTTACTCTGCTTTTGTCTGAAGGAGATGCTTTATAAAGAAATCTGCATTTCAGTAGAAAAGCTATGCTCTAGGAAATCATGAGTTTCCGAGCCTGTTCATCTCTCAGGCCCTCAGATTTCTTGTCAAGTGGTATAGAAATAAGAGGCTGCATTGGGTGCTCAGCTCACTTGAAGTTAAGACTTGGTTAATTGAGCCCCCGCAATGAATAGAGGAATAAAGACGCTACTGACGCTTTCCGTGCACAGCCTTACTCACTCCTTGTTCCCTAATTCATTTGAAGTTGTTTATTTCATGTGCTGACTGAAGTGGAGACCGATGGCAACAGTTTAAAATTCTTTCTCATCTGTTTGAAATTTTCTTGTTAGCATTCCTGCTCGGCTTCCATCAAGGTATGAAAACAGAAAGAATCAGATACAAACCGAGCATTAAACAATGCCTCTGTCTCCCGGGTTCATTTAATACTCTCCCATATACGCAAGTTAATAATTCACACTCTGCAGACCCTCAGCACGTCTCTATTAGATTTGATGTCCTCTATTAATGTGACAGCACACACCTAGAGCAAAGCCATGGTATTGGGAATAGCAGGCAGGGTAGGGGTGTTTTAGAGAGCCGTATGATAGAAGTGTTTCTTTAGACTCTTTAGCTCATTTAAAAGCAGGTCTCAGTAAAGCTAAATTCTGTTAAATAGTGCTCGCTTTAAGTGTGTCTAACTATAGAATTTCAACAAAAGTAGAGAATGGCAGCACCCACCCTGTCCCTTTTCCAGACAGGAACAGAAGCAAACTTGGCTTTTCTCTGTCTCTTCACTCCTCTCAGCAGGAATTAGCAAAGGAGCTGACTGGGAAAGGAATAGTACACGTGTGGGATTCATAGTCTGGGGTTACGGGTCAGGCCAGAAGAATCTGAGTTTCCATTTAAATGTTTTACGAAAGAAGTGTAAGAAGAAGAGAAGAAGAAAGAAAGCCATAACCCAGTGAAAGTTCAGAGTTTTCTAAATCTCTCACTTTATTTTTTTTTTTTAACATTTTGCAAAATATAAGTAAATCAGGGGTTGAGAACTATGTTAAGAGAAATAGTCAAGACTCGGTAAATATGTTTGAATTCTACTAGTAATAAGCTGTATGCTACAAAAATCAGTTTATTCAGTGTACATAGAATTGGGTTAATTATCTGAGTTGTTTACATAGATTGGGTGTTAATAATCATCAGAATTATATTCATATTCAACATTAGCAGTCTTTTTAGTATACTTTTTCTACATTTTAAACAATGTTTGCCACAGAATATTTTTGCTACCATATGTAATGCTAGACAATCATTGACATGAATTACAACCACTGTAATTTTACACTATGACTCATATGAGAACATTTTATTTTATTCAAGAAGATAAAAAATAATGAATGCATCTCTTAAGCCAAAACTATATTTCTGTTGGAAGAACAAAATATAGAAGCCAAAGCAAATTAGAGAAAAGCCCTTTCATCTGAGAAAGTAAATAAATTACTTAAAGAAATAGAATGTAATTTATTTGAAAGAATGATCTAAATTTAAAAAGATATAGTCAATATAATTTACATTAAATGTTAGGTTTCATAAGATAAAGGAAGCAGAGGAAGATTTAGAATTAAGAATACCTGGGAAAGATTATCTTAGCACAATGATGTTAGCCAGATATGAGTAGTGGAGGGTCATAGCTTCCTGCTGCTTTGGACTAGTCTGCCATTTGTTAAGACTGAGACAGGTTAACCTTGACTTCCAGACACTGATATCACGACATGACAAGGCTGAAAAGGCAAAGCTGACTCTCACATATCACTTAGGGCCAAAAAGACCAGAGAATTCAAAGACAGACTCAATGATAGTCGACAAGGTATAGTTACAGTTAAGTTCCTTAGAAAAAAATAGGTAAGAAAAGTGTAAAGCAGGATTTTGATGTTGGGAAAATAAGTAGGTGATATTTATATGATTAAAGATGACAATATCTTACTAAGCAAAATAACTAACAATTATCCTTGTTAATTATCTAAACCACACCTTATGCATCTGATTGTGTTTTATGTTTGTCAATTTATTAATACTGTAGTGATAACTAATATTTATCAGGCACCTACTATCTGCCATTTTTTTCTGTGTTACTGTGTATCAACTTATTTTACACAAGAAAAACCATCTTCATTTTTTGGTTAGATATTCTCTTTATTTACATTTCAAATAATATCCTCTTGCACAGTTTCCCCCTCCCTCTGAAATCCCCCTGTCCCATCTCTTCCCCTGCCAGTATGAATGTGTTCCCCCACCCACCTCCCTGCCCTGGCATTCCCCTACACTGGGGCATTGAGCCTTCACAGGACCAAAGGCCTTTCCTCCCATTGAGACCAGACAAGGCCATCATCTGCTACATATGCGGCTGGAGACATGAGTCCCTCCATGTGTACACTGTGGTTGGTAGCTTAGTCCCTGGGAGCTCTGGGTGGGTTGGTTTGATGATACTGTTTCTTCCTGTGGGGCTGCAAACCTCTTGAGCTCCTTTAGGCCTTGCATGAGGAAAATGAAGTTTTGAAAGATAAACATCAATTTTTTTCAGACAGTAAACTGTGAAAAGAAAAACTGGGCCCAGCAGTATCACATAATGCAAGTGTTTAAACTATGCTTCATTTTTTTTTTTTTTAATGTTTGATGGTAGAACTCATGACCTATACTTGTACCTCTCTGCTGTGCAATCTCCCACAATGCAGAGAAACAGGAAATTGTGAAGCAATGATTCTTCTCCTTTTTTTTCCATTTGTTTCATCATTCATTAATTCAACTGGAAATCATTTTGTATCTACTATGAGATTGTGTGAACATGGAGATGAATAAGACATAATCTTTTAACAACTCATATTTTAGTGGCCAAAATGAAACACAGTAGACAGTACCTGTGTGACTGCATGTGTTTGTCCTGGTTCTACTGCTCAAACACCAGGAAGCATATTAACCTAGTGGGTACCTGTTCCAATTGGACAAGAGCTATGGGGGGGGGGGACTGAAAACTGTAGGTTATGGATGAACTGAATTTTAATGATGCAATGGTATTTTAGCAAGATATGTTTTGTTTTGTTTTGTTTTGTTTTGTTTTAGAAAATGGTGGTATGTGTGTAAGTGGCTATTCTAAAGGAATCTAAACTATTACAAGAATTAAATCTCTCCTTGTATCATAGGGTTATATAAGCAAACTGATACTATCCAGTAGATACACAATACAGCTTTGCTTTATTGAACATTTACACAGTGGTACTGAGAGACAGTAAGGGTAACTGGCATCTTTAACTTCAAGTTAAAACAATTCATTCAGTGTAAATATGTGAACATAGTTGAGAGAGGAAATCATGACCAGCTAATCAACAATCATTCATCAGTGAGCTTTGGTCAATAGTCTCATATCTTTGCTTTAGTATGTTTTTCATTTCCAAATATGGAGGCAATGATTGTTGAAAGATAAAGTATGTACCTGGAATATGACAAATGCCCAGATAGTTATAGAAGCAGCTTGACATATGTGAAACATTTATTTAGTAACTGAATAAGGAGTCTGCTCTGTAACATCCACACAAAGGCATGGTGAAGAGATCTTATTCCTGTTTCTGCCACATACCAGCAATCTGACTGGAATAGTTCCAAAAGTTGTAGTTGGGTGCTTAAATAAAAAGCACTGGGTGTGCCAGTCAAACTACAAATATTCACCAGAAGATGTCCAAGGCAACATTCACTGTTTCTGAGAATAAGAAAGGTAGGAAGTGTTAGAGATGGGCAGCAATCTTTTCATATTGAGGTGACCCTCAAAATCCTCTACATTTCACCATGTAAAAAAGTTAGAAAAAATAATATTGTTTAACCTATGTTATATAAAAAGAACAGAAATGAATGCTCCCCCAAATCAGCAATGAACTATTAATAACATTCATCTATAGGCTGTGGGCTTATTGATTGTAATTTTATCTTTTTTCTCCCCCAAATACCTAATCAGAAAACTGTATATTACTTTAAAATCATAAGAGAAAGAAATGAGTTTACTAATAAGCTATAATTGATGCCAGTCCCAACTCTGGGGACAATATGCACTTAAATATATAACATTCTGTTTTGGGACTTTATTCCTGGTCAGAGATTTAGAGGTGAGGTAGAAGTGAATGACGATTAAATACAAAACAGCAGCAGGGGATTCTGTCTGCCTGTGTACATATTATTACTTCAGTGGATTGTTTATTGATGGGAGATCCTGCCTTGATTTTATGAGGAAACTGTCTTTTGAATCAAAGTATTTTCCCTTTGTCTATCAATCAGATGAAATTACAGCCCAAGAAGGAATATAAAGCAATATACCAACAAAGGAGTTTGAATTACAAAGTAAAATAGCCCTCAGCTACACTGCAGTCCAGTGGTATCTTCTCTGACACACTTGCTCTGAGGGAAATAAGTTGTCCTGGCTCAGAGCAACAGTCCTCATAAACACAATAAAATTGTCCTTTCCCGCAGTCTTCTAGTGGACATCACCACTGGATGAAGCCTACTTTCCTTTACAACAGTATGTCTATCTTTGGGAAGCAGTAATTTTACCTGTGTCAAAACCTGTGATAACATTAATGAAACTGCCCTATTTTAGGTATTTCTTCTCTGCTTCTCTGGGTGTTAAAGTATGAGAACATTCAAAATTGTGTTTATTATTTGCCCCCTGAAATGCTGACATGTTTTCATCCTTCTGTTTACCCAGCAGGCCACTAGCTGTTAGAAAAGAGACCAGAGAGATAGTCAGGTTGCATCTGAACCCAGGACCCAGTCACATCCAGGATGCTATCATACAGCTGGACGATTGTGAGTTGTCAGGAACAAGGTATGACACTCATGATATCAACCTAGGATAGCCATTTCTACCACAAATCCACAAAAAAGAACTCTCTTTCAAATGTATTAGCACTGAATTCAGTGCTAAGTAAAGACTTCAATGAGAGTAAGAATGAAACTCATTATTCTGATATGAAATCATAAAATATATAGCAGTTAATAAATGCAGTGTATATAAGCAGAGAAGTACATTGTTATAGGGAAAGGTATGTAGAAAGGGGCATCAGAAGAAGCCCATGTCACAAAAATTGTATAGGAATATAGATTCTAATTTGTTCATATATGTTTTAATCATATTTTAAAAAATTAATGAATTGTTATGATTAATAGCAAACTATACTCTTAAGACCAATGTTAACTTTAAGAAAAGACACTTAATTTACTTGATATGACTGACCTTTATGTCCACTGATTAAATGAGCATTTGAAGATGTTGAACTTCACAAAATCTTAGGGAAGCACAACCAGTTGTCCTGGCCTAGAAGACAGGGAATGGCCCCAGGATGCTCTCTAGAAGCTCTAGTATATAACAGTAGAGTGTTAAGAGTCACTAATGGGCCCTGGTGGCAGTCTTTGTTATCTGCGAGGCTGGACAGTGTTTCTACAAAACTTAGTATGTGAAGTCTTCTCAGATCCATAAAGCAGACACCAATTTCAGCTCTCATGGCATCTGGGATTGCCCATGTGTCAGAAAGGTGGTGTGGACACAGTTCTCCCTGCCTAGTAAAGTTCAATGTTTCTCACAGAGATAGGAGTCGTCAGGAGTGATGTATCAATATCCACATGCGTGCTTGTGCTGGATTAGAATGCACAGGGCCAAAAGGAGGTTGGTGTTATTTCCAGATTTAGAAGGAGATCCAGTGAGTATAGCTGTGTTACTTTTGAGACTATAAAGAAGGTGGGAGAAAGGGCCAGACCCATTTGGTCTATTTCTTGGATTTAAGTCTTAAGCCTAAACATCTATTTTTTTCTTTTGGTTCAGTAATCTGAATTTTGGAATATTGAAACAATAAATAATTTCAATGAAGAGATACCCTGAAATCATTTTAGAAACCCTCTACCTTGTTCTTCTAATCTTCTTAGTTAAAATGGGCTTGCTCAAGAAGATTCACTTACATAGGGAAAATACTGAATTATAAAACACAAGCTATACAGATGTCTTGAATAGCATATTTTTAAAAAATATGATATTTTAATTCACTCTTATAGCATTTGTATCCACTCTGATATGAATTTGATTAAATAAATCAGCCATCGTTTTAGTCTGGTAATTCTGAATTGCCAAGAAGAAAAGAATCCAGTTTGAATCTACAGAATCAACCTTGCCTTTATTGATTAATAATTCATTACACCTTTGTGATGGAATGTTTTTTTTAAATATTTACAGTGAAATGCCATGACTTGGTAACAATATCCTCCAAACTGTCTTCCTTCCCTTCCTTCCTCCATCACTTGTCCCCTCCTCCCTCTCTTTCTTCCTTAACAAGATATGGTGCATCTTAATCCCCTTGCAGATTCAAAAGTGTCATGGATAAAACTTCTTAAAATACCCTGTATAGACATAGCTTAAATAAAATGCAATTGCAGATAGGTGTCTAAATTGAAAGTATTTGAACTGTGGATTGTGGATTTTTAGTGTTGCAGTAAACAAGAAGATGCGTAACTGAAAACCCATTACTACTGCTGTGGGGAAGGGGAGCTAGGGGTTGACTTCTGTTGAGCATTTGTGTCTGTACCACATGCTGAATTAAGATATTTTTCTTCAGTGAGGTCTCTCCTCCCATTGATGTTTAACAAGACCATCCTCTGCTACATATGTGGCTGGACCCATGGGTCCCTTCATGTGTACTCTTTGGTTGGTGGTTTAGTCCCTGGGATCTCTGGGGGTATTGGTTGGTTCATATTGTTGTTCCTCCCTTGGGGCTGCAAACCCCTTCAGCTCCTTTCCCTAGCTCCTGCACTGGGGACCCTGTGCTCAGGCCAATGGTTGGCCAAGAGCATCCACCTCTGTATTTGTCAGGCATTGGCAGAGCCTCTCAAAAGACAGCTATATCAGGCTCCTATCAGCAAGCACTTTTGGCATCCACAATAGCATCTGGGTTTGGTGACTGCATATGGGATGTATCCCCAGGTGGGGCAGTCTCTAGATGGCCTTTACTTCAGTCTCTACTTCACATTTGGTCTCTTTATCTCCTCCCATTGGTATTTTGTTCCTCTTCTAAGAAGAACTGAAGTATCCAAACTTTTGTCTTTCTTCTTCTTGATCTTCATGTGGTCTGTGAATTGTATCTTAGGCATTCCAAGTTTCTGGGCTAATATCCACTTATCAGTGAGTGCATACCATGTGTGTTCTTTTGTGATTGGGTTACATCACTCAGGATGATATTTTCTAGTTCCATCCATTTGCCTAAGAATTTCATGAATTCATTGTTTTTAATAGCTGAGTAGTATTCCATTGTATAAACACCAATAGTTTATGCTCTAAGATCCTCATAAAATTGCAAAGCTTCTGTAAAACAAAGGACACTGTCAATAGGACAAAGCAGCAACCAATAGATTGGGAAAAGATCTTTACCAACCCTATATTTGATAGAGGGTTAATATCCAATATATACAAAGAACTCAAGAAGCTAGACTCCAGAAAACCAAATAACCTTATTAAAAATGAGGTACAGAGTTAAACAAAGAATTCTCATCTGAGGAATACTGAATCGCTGAGAAGCACCTAAAGAATTGTTCAACACCTTTAGTGTCAGGAAATTGCAAATCAAAACAACCCTGAGATTCTACCTCACACCAATCAGAATGGCTAAGATCAAAAAACTCAGGTGACAGCAGCTGATGATGGCAAGGATGTGGAGAAAGAGGAACACTCCTCCATCCTGGTGGGATTGCAAGCTGGTACAACCACTCTGGAAATCAGCTTAATGGTTCCTCAGAAAATTGGACATAGTACAATGAGGTCCTATCTGAGGTCCTAGCTACCTGAGCATATACCCAGAAGATGTTCCAACTTGTAATAAGGACACATGTTCCACTATGTTCATAGCAGCCTTAGTTATAACAGCCAGAATCTGGAAACAACCCAGATGTTCCTCAACAGAGGAATGGATACAGAAAAATGTGGTACATTTACACCTTAGAGACTGGATTCTTTTAACCTCTCATTCATTTAAAAGCATTTCTTATGGGTTGGAGAGAGAGCTCAGAAGTGAACAACTCTTGCTAATCAATTCATGACTATTACACTTCAGATCTCAGAACCCACTTAACATAGCCAGTATGCTGGTGAGTTCTTCAACTTGACATGAATTGTCACCTGTGAAAAGGGAACCACAATTGAGAAGTCATTACCATTGGAATGTCCTGAGAGTGTAGTGAGACATTTTGTTGCTTGATGATTAATATAAGGGAGGACGGGCTTGTCCACTGAGAGGGGTGCCACCCCTAGGGAGGTGGTTCTGGATTGTATAAGAGAGTAGGCTGATTGTGTTGAGCCAGGAGCAGCAGGACAATCTGTACTGTTCCTATATTGATTCTGCTTCAGTGTCTTCCCTGAGGTTTTTGATTCTGTTTCTGCTCCAACACCTATCAAAGTCGGACTGGGAAGGTTGGCCTTTTAAGATAAATAACCTTTTACTCCCCAAGGAGCTTTTGGCCTTGTTGTTTATCAGAGTAATAGAAAGAGAAGCATATCACCTATTGCCTCTTAAAGGTCTGAAACTACAGCCTCCATGGAGCTACTCTGGTCTCTGTACATGCACAGTTGCACACACACACACACACACACACACACACACACACACACCTATGTATACATATACCTAGATATATAAACATGCAATTGAATTGAATGTTAAGAGTCTTTCTTGATTTAACATGCCATTCATGTTATAGTAGTACAAGCCTTATAAGGATAGTCAATCATGTGTAAAATATGTATGTGTTGAGATTAATTCTATTACACCCTTCCTCTAAGGTCACTGACAGTCAGCTGACACAAAACATATATCTATACCCTCCTCCAACAGTCTTCAGTTGTAGTGCATGCACCAGTGTCTGAGAAGAGAGCCAAGAACCTCCCAGTCTCTGTATATTTAATCTTCACTACTCTGTGACCACAAGAAAATATCATCTTCCCAAATATTTGTCAATTTCACAGATTTAAAAATACTTTACACTTATTTACCATTGTGCTCCTTCCTGTCACCAGCTTATTTTTAAAATATGCTATTTCTTTACTTTTTTTTTTTTAAATTCCCCTTGGCAGTTAAGGAGCATCTTAAAATAAAAGCTACAGGAATTTATAATAAAATTACTGTTCCTTTTCCCCATTTCCACTTCTTCAATAAAATTAGAGAAATGCTAGTGATTGCAATAATCTGATTGGGAATTTAAATGCAAAGAAAATCAGAAAATTTTAAATTGTGGTTCCTACAGCAACTATAAAAAGACACTCAACATGACTGCATATTTATATTAAGATATAAAACTTAACAACTTCTCCAGTTATACAAATGCTATATAAAAACAAAGGGGTGGAATTATGGTTGCTATGGGAATCACAACTCTGAACCTACTGACTTTTCGAAGTTTAAATATACTGACATAGAATTTCACACTGAATATTACATAGGTACAGGAACATGCACGGGATTAGAGACAAACATGTGGCAAATGACATGAAATGAAATAATGAACAAAATGTCACTCTGGTGCCTAAATGTCTCCTATTTATGGATCAGTCCCCCACACTGTGGTAATGTTGCCCATCTACAAACAGCAAAATATCCCAGAGCAGTCTCTCATGAAGACATTCTGTGTTCTTATCTTCTCCTTAGTTCAGAGGGTCTCTCCCACAGAGGAACCCTAGAAACCAAGCACTTTTTTTTAAAATAAAAAAAATCAGTGTAAAGGTTGAAATAGTGATTTACTAGTGTAAAACCTTTAATTATTGTCTCCAAGTCAGGCTAATAATTATAATTATATGGCATCTAATGTGAGTAGGTTAGATGAGATAATGTGTATAAAATTCCTTGCTAAGATATGCAAGCATTATAGAGATTTGTCATTTCAATATTCAAGATTTTTCACTATACCTTCTGTACAATAGTATAAACATCTTAAATTTTGAGACTTTTCAAATAAATGATATTCTGGTTAGGCAATAAGAGTTTACAATATATAATAAAATTATAAATTTATTATAATGAACATTTTTGAAAATGAACATTTATGATTTTTCAAGAAACAGGCAAAATTAGGAGACAGTTTCTTTCTTTTGGCTCCATATAATTCTTTTACAAGCAATGTTAGATGCCCTTCCAGAGAAACAGAATAGGTGCCTGTCCTCCAGAGCAGGCTTAAACATACAGCCTTCCAAGCTTTAGCCTCGGCTAGGCTGGTATCAGTACATAAACATTTTCAAAAAGTCTCAGCAGCTTATGAGTTTCTGTTTTACTTGATGGTAGTAGAGAGGCAGGCGGATTTCTGAGTTCAAGGTCAGCCTGGTCTACAGAGCGAGTTCCAGGACAGCCAGGGCTACACAGGAGAAACCCTGTCTCGAAAAACAAAACAAAACAAAACAAATAGCTTTTTTTTTTCTATTATTACAAGATCCCTCAGAGAGGATAGGTGGTATTTTTTTTCTCAGTAATTTCTTAATTCACTTTACATGGTTTATTCTTTCATCCTCAGCTTAGAGAGCTCTGGAGTAAGGTGGTGCAATTTCAACTCCAACGATGCACCTAGGGACTAGAGAGTCAGGCTCAGCAGTTAAGAGTCTGTGCTGCTCTTGCCCAAGACCTCAGCTTGATTCTCAGCACCTGCATCCAATAGCTGATAATTCCTTGTAAGTCCAGGTCTAAAAGGACCAATGCCCCTGGACCCTGAGGGCAGCTGTATGCACATACATGTGCCTCAATACACATGATTAAAAATAAAATAAGTAAGCAAAGGGAACACTAAAAATAAAAGATAGTGCTTCATAAAGTGTCCAGGTTTGGTTTTAGCATCCACTTTGGGTGGCTGATAATCAACTTTGTAGTTACATGAACATATGTGACATACAATCTGCATATACCTACCCTGGTACCACATCCCCACCTCTACCCACAATAGCGGGTATTTTGTACATTACACTTATTGCCAATTCAACAGCTTCTCAGAAATGGTTCTCATACTAGTATTAAACATATCAAATGTCTTCCATGCTCTGGTTGTCACAGTGACTCTGACATAATTTCTGAAAAGGTGATTTGATGGTTAATGGAATGAATTCCTTGTAGCTACTTTTTCAAAGTTTTATATGTATTATGAAAGCTTCAGGCCTATAAAGTTGACTTTAACCAAATCTGAAATAGTTTATATATAACGTCTTTGAAGAAGTGAGGGCTTGGAAACCATTCAGATAAGTGTACAAGATAAGGCATTCTGAGATTGTCATAGCATATCATGTTGGAAATACAACTTATTTTTTCACCAAGTGCATTCAAACATAGACCCATCTTACTCCTGGAATGCATTTGTAAAACTGCTCATTCTGAGAGCAAACAATAAGTTTCAAGATCTTTTCTACTTGATTATTTTTTTAAGTCTTTACATGCAATCTATGGAAATTCTACAACCTTCTATTGATAGTGTGTGAAAAAGCCAGAGAGAACTTCAGTCAGAAAATGTAGAATAAATCAGGTTACCTGACACCATCTCGCTTACCCCCTCTTTCTTCTCTCTCCTTCTCTCTTTCTCAATTTCTCTCTCTATTTCTCTCTCTCTAAATATCTATCTATATAACTATCTATCTATCTAAATGGTCTTTTCTAAATTGTTTATTTATGGGAATTCTTTAGTCTCTTAGTTTTTGGTTTGTTTTGTTTTTGAAGCATAGAATTTCTATGTAAAAGAGGCTGACCTTGAACTTATGATTCTCTTGCCTCCTTCAGCCTCCTGATTGCTTAGATGATAGACCTGGCACCTGGCTGCATCGACTCATAATTAATGTGGAGAACAGGGAAATACTTCCTTCTAGAAACTGCAAGGGAGTGTATGTAAAGTTCCCTGAACAGCCCTGGCACACAGTAAGGATGCGGGAGAAACGACTGCTACAATATTACAAACATGAGAATATCTAATATTCTCACATGTTGTGAGAATTAGATGAAAGCAAATAAAATCTGCCCTAAGAAGGAGATAATGTAGCAAACACTGTAGGCAGGAATGTGAACCTAATGTGGATTGAGTGGTATGGTAGGTGCCTGAACAAGTTATTGTACTATATACCATGCTCACAGCTATTTATTCCCAAATAAATGTAAGCGAATGTACCTAGCACCTAGCTTCGCTCCTCTCCTCTCCTCTTCTTTCCTTTTCTTTCTTTCTTTCTTTCTTTCTTTCTTTCTTTCTTTCTTTCTTTCTTTCTTTCTTTCTTTTTCATTCATTCATTCATTCATTCATTCATTCATTCTCTCTTATTTTAAGAGCTCAGTTCTCAAATATCTTGGATTCTGAGAGAAGAGATACTCAGGGGGACACATGTAAATTGTAGAGTTCTGTCATTCTTTCCTCAGTGCTCACACCTATCTTGAGGGTGTGGCCTCCTAGCTGCACAGCTAATGCTTCCCCTCCCCTGTCACCACTCTGCCTTTGCACCACTGGGAACTTTTAGGAAGTGAGATCCTTTTGAATCATACAAAGGAACTGTAGCAGGGTTGTATAATTTTGGAGCTAATACTTGTTTATTTTATTTCTAATTTTTTAGAGTGGTGTGTGGGAATGGGTGGGGTTCTTGCACACATGCAGCAGGTGTTCTCAGAGGTCAGAGGAATCAGATCTCCTGGAACTGGAGTTCTAGGCAATTGAGAGTCACCTGATGTGCGTGTGTGCTGGGAGTTGAACTCCCACTTCAAGAGCCATATTTGCCTGGACCACTGTGCTGGGTCTCCATATCTAGTGCTTTCGTTTCCTCCCAATCTATTTCCTTTCAAGGCCCCAATTGACCCTGTCTTCTCACATGACTCTAGGTTGTGGCAAGTTAGAATTTAAAAGTAAGAATCACACAGAAAATGGGACTTGTTTTCCATTATCATTCTGCAACATTACAGGTATACAGATGCGTATTTTGCAAATAGGTCTCTTGAGTGTGTTCCAAGGAATGGAAAATATATATATATATATATATATGTTAAATTTCCAGTAACTTTTACCTTCCCCCATGTTAAGCATCATGGTTCAAGACTCTCCATAACCTTCCTATCATATATGCCTTTCTTCTTTTGGGTCATAGTGAAAAATATCATGGACTTTTCTAATGTCTGGCTAGGTTGAAAACCTTTAAAATGTACTGTTATATACTAATTTCTATATTTTCTTTGAAGAAATTTCTGTTCCTAAACAAATCATCTGCTCATCTAAATATTAATTTATTTTTTTTTCATTTTTGTGGATGATTCTTTAAGTTGATTTTAAATTCTTAATAAATTAAAATTTTAATTAATATAAATTTTAATTTAACTGCTTATGTTAAACATATATACGGTGATTATACTAATTCCTCTATTATTCTCTTCTCCATTCCTCTCCCTGTGAACTTCATTTTTCTTTACACTCATACACCAATGACTACTAAAGAAAATGACAGTCCCTCAAAGAAGGTTGGAGTCTCGTGTGCAACTTGTCTATTCATTAGTGAATGATGAAGGGTCCAATCTTGCACAGATAACCATTTGAGTCGTGTATTCATGACTGCAACAGCGTTTTGAATCTTGTCCTCATTATCTGACTCATATTCATTCGGTTGACCTCTTTCATAATGGTCCCTTGGCCTAGTTATAGACATTCAGTTTATGAATGAGTCTTCAGCAGTAATTTACTTTCACCATTTTGACTAGATATGAGTATTTGCATTATATACAGTCCTTTGTAAAATGGAACTTTTCTGCTCTATGCTGAGAGCAGCTTTATTTTATAAGGGAGAACATGAATGTTTAGAAGAAAGTTTAACAACATGTTCATTTAGGGAAGTAAGATGAGTATCTTGGGCTCCCCCGACATATTCTTTTCTCTCCTGTGGATAGAATCTCTAATCCAATGTCAAAGCATTTGATTTCCCTAAATAGTTGTACAATATTAACGTTACTTTCATGTCTTGCCTAGAATGTTATAATCTACCAAGCATGGTCTACAGTTGGGTGAGACTTTTGGTGAGTTTTCTCTCTTTACAGCCTATATACTACCTTCCACCAGTATAGATACTAGCTAATATAGAGTTTCCAGCTCTGTTATAGCTTGATTTATTTTGTTGCAGAACCAAAGGGTATGGTATCATCAAGACCAGAGCCTTACCATCTGGTTCTGATTATCAAGTAGTATCTGAAACTATAACTAAAAAAAAAAGGAGAGCCTTGGAATGGAAGCAGTCTTATGAACTTACAAAGCTGCTCTGAGATTTTAGTCTTTCAGATAGAAAGCATAGATGTGTGTGTTTTCACTTGAAAACACACAACTCCATGAGTTATGGACATGAGAGGTCCCAGAGCCTCCCCTCCAAAACAATAAAGATAACAACAAAACAAAAGCAAAAGCAAAACAAACAAACAAACAAACAAACACCCAAAATATTGCCATTGCTCTCATTTTCCTCTCAGAACCAGATGGGTCTCTTTTTACTCATATCATTTTTAAGCAAAAACATCTTTAATTTTGGCAAACCATAAGTTTATTTACTCTTCTGTGTTTGTATACATGCTGCGATATTTAAGAAGTATTTATCAGACCCAAATAACAATGAGATTTATCCTGTGCTTTCTAAGAAGAATTATAGTTTTAGCTGTTACATTTAATCTAGGATATATTTTCTACATATTCAACTCATATATGTAAATGCTATGTTTTATGTTACAAAATTGTGTATTCTAAAAAGAAACAATGAACTTTATATTAAATAAGACACAATATTCTTTCTCATTATAAATTAGCAACTGTTTTTTGTAATTTAGTTGTTAAGAAAAGTCCACAAAAGTCATCAGACATTGTTAAGTTTATTTTGGTCAACACTGCACGATTTACTGATGCATCTATCAATCAATGCTATTTTGTCACAGTCTTCAGCATTGCATGCCCCACAGGCAGGCCATGCTTGCTTAATGGACCCAGCCCTGAAAAAGTATTTTTTCTCTTTTTCCTCTTTTTTTTTTTTTTTTTTGACAAGTAATTAAATTTCTAACAATGTTCTGGATCAAACAGTTTATGCTAAATTAGCAGTCTGATTTTTAGCTGCAATTATACGTGTAAACAATTTCCTCTTCTCCCAGAGGTTGCAAATATCTTTATAAAAATAGATTGAAGGAAAGCAAAGGGGGGGGGGGTAATCACCTACTCCGCCCGAAAAAAAAAATAAAAAGGAAAGCCATTGAAGTTAAAATTAAAAGGAGGTGTTTGATATGATAACTAATGATGAGATAATGGGTTTCTGTGGGATATGGAAATTGAGACCACAATGAAATAAAGGCCTTAGCTAAGAGGTTGTAGGTAGATTGGGCATAGATTGCATGCATTTACAATTTGGCTTCTTTTCTCTTCTTTTTCACAAACATTGCTAGCATTTGACAGG